>VYXH01012448.1:51035-62554 GCA_013397275.1 Burhinus bistriatus | reverse complement strand
CATAGGAAGTTCCATGTAAACACGAGGAGGAACTTCTTTCCTTTCAGGGTGGTAGATCACTGGAAGAGGCTGCCCAGGGAGGTCGTGGAGTCTCCGACTCTGGAGACATTCAAACTCTGCCTGGACGCCGTCCTGTGCCACCTGCTGTAGGTGACCCTGCTCTGGCAGGAGGGTTGGACTAGATGATCTCCAGAGGTCCCTTCCAACCCCTGTGATTCTATGATTCTTTTCTGCTGTTTAAAATTTCAGGAGAGTTACCCTTATCAACTGAACAAAAGCTCATTAATCCAGTTCTCTGCTGTTGCTGTTTCCCAGCGCTCTAATGCTGAGTCAGGCTGCCTTACAGATAACTGTAGATGTGTTTGGATTGGCATGTCTATCTTTTAAAGCCAAAAAATTATTCCTGGGGTTTTTGCTTAGGTTAGTTGTATACTGACCTGAACTGTTTTTTAACACCTGTAACATTGTTTTTAAATTGTGAAATTTACCTTATTTTGTTTGTAGAAATAGTAAAGAGAGAGGGTTTTGTTTCTGATGTGCAACTGTTACATTCTTTATAAATGTTAACTTTGGTTTGGTGATTCAGGGTTAGTTCAAGCAGGTGAAGTCTGCACCATGTAAGCCCTCAGTTCTCACAAGAATATACCCCCTGCATGGGGTTTGTATTTTAGCTCTTGCTTGGGATTTTCAGGATAACAGATTTCCCTGTTGTAGTGGCAGCTGTGTGGATCCAGTCCCCAGAGCCGCTGGCTGCCAGGGCTGTCTGGGAGATGTGCTTTGGGCAGCTTTGGTCTGTGCTCACCTGTGGGCGAGCCGGCGAAGGCAGAGATTGCCTGTGTCTGATTCTGCCGCTCTCTTCTGCCCTCCCTGCTGAGCTCTCCTGTTCTGGCTGCCTCTGGCTGGCTGGGCAGTGGGAAGTGATGCTCATCCCTGAAGGTTTTCTCTTTTCCATGTGCAGTTTCTCAGCTGTCCGTCCCCTTGCTATAGGCTGCCTTCCTTTGTCCCGTTGTTTTTTCCATGTTTCATTACAGAGATGATAGGATCAAGACAAAACCTGAGTCTCTTAAGCTAAGAATGTAAAAACAGCCTTGTCACCCTGCTTTGTTTTAGTACAAGCCCTTTGTTAATCTTTTGCTGACCACTCTGATGTTAGACCAGTCTTCTGAGAATTCACAATTGATTCCTACTCTATTAGCTTTATCCCTCTTTACTTTTATCAGAGCTTTTAGGACAATGCTATCTATTAATTGCAAATGGATTCCTCATGCATTAATTGTTCGCTTTCCTTTGTTTAAGATTTGTGTTCTGCATCTTCATCAGAGGAATGTTCTAACCCAAATCTCTCTCACCTCCTTGCTCAGACTGCAGGCAGAGTACCAGGAAAACTATCTTGACATGAGTGGATGTAATGCAGTCTTGTTCACCCTGTTTATAGGCCATGCGCAGTCTTCAGGAAAGCATGGATGACTAAACTTTAGATTTGATGATAGGTTTGTTTTTCTGAGCTGTACTTTGTGCCTGGCTTAATCCTCGCTGTGCTGCTGCAAATTGTGTTGAAAACCATTGGTTTTGTGGATGTGCTAGTTCTCATATTTGTGTCTGTTTCAGATACGCTTAATATTCTTCAGGTGGTTGTTGTTCATGTTTCTTCTTAGTCGTCTTAATTTTCCCCTTGCAATTTATCTTCTTGGCAGTTTTGTTCTTTTATCTGTGCTTTTGCTGGGCTTTCATTGCTGAAACGATAGAGTGACTTAATCCAAAGTGTCTCATCACTTGACTCTGAAGATTTTTGAAAAATTTATTGTGTGTTCTTGGGCTTGTGTATCTTCTGTGATTAATAAGGCCTCTTAAGCTGTACTGATTTTGAAGATTTTAATGCCTGCAAGCAATTTTTTGAGTAATCTCTGTTCCCGAGGTTACTTCCCTTTTAAATTTTCAAAGCTCACTCACTGAGAGAAAAGCAGTGCTTGCGCATACTAAATGGCACTGTGGTTTATTTGTTAATGAGGTAGGGTCTAAGTAGTTTGTATTTAAAAGACTGAGGCTTTTGTGGACTTGCTGCAGGGAAATATGAAGTCTTGGAAAGTGGAAGTGATCTCCCTTTATGATTTTTGTGGGATGGTTGGATTAAAAGAGCTGGAAACCCTAGGCACATGGTGTAATTTTGGGTTTACCAACTGTGCACATTAATACTGGATGAAGACAAGAAATAAGATTCACCATCTTCCTCTAAGCTGGTTTATGGCCAGTGTCTTAAAGATATCAATAATTCTCTGATCCAGAGAACACTGTTCTGAATTTCTGAGATTAATGACTATGTCTGTCATTGCAGGCTTCCTTCCCCAGCACAAAAATCTGTCAGGCTGTACTGTATTAAATATGTTGGTTTGGGTTTTGCTGCTAGCAAATCCATGGCAGCTTTCTGTGCCCTGGTGTTGACGAGGACAAACAAGTGAGCTGGCTTGGCTTGGGTAAGCAGTGGCATATGGTGTTGAGATCACTTCCCTGAGCAGGTCAGTTCGTGGATGGAAAACAGTTGGGATTAAATGTGAAACAGAAAGGTGCTAATTTAATGCAGTAGTTAAAATATTGATTTGAATTTGTAAGGCTTTTTATCTTGGAAGGACACGGCTGTAGGGAAGTGCCAGATGTCTGTGGATTGTGTTTGACTGATGACATTAACATATTAAACAGTTTGTGTCCTGTGTCTTTGCAGAGGCTATGGCTGGACTGTAGACATGGTGAGTTTTCCTGCCTTTCAGGTGGGAGCCCTTTGAGAGAAAGGGAGATTACTGTATGTGACCCAGGTGTGCAGACACAGAGATGCTGCTGAGAAGTGCAGAAAGTAACTCTATTGAGAGGAGACAGAACGATGCTTTTACCAGTGAGCAGATGTACAGATGCAACAAATTTGCAGCCCAAAAAGCTGCTGACTTGGTGTTCTGAAACCATGGGAACGACGCTTGCACAGATGTAATGGGCAGAGCAAAGGTGTGCTTTTAAGTCCTTTTATTTCTTTGGGTTTTTACCTATGTATTTTGTGATTTCTGTTTCCACAGCTGAATGTTCTGGTATGTGCCCTAATAAAAGTTGACTTGAGTTTCAAAAGCCATTCTGAGTATTTTGGGATGCTGTCTAAGGAGAGCCCTAAGGAAAAGAGGCAATGACATGCACTCGAAGCTCTAGATGACTATATGCTCCTGTCACCTGGTCTTTTGGGAGGGGGGAAAAATATTTTATCTGGGATGATAGAAAACAATTGTGCACACCGCCTTTTCATACCCATTTGAGGAGCAAGAGCTTAGTAGCAAGAGCTAGTGAATTCCTTAAAGGATAAGCACATGAAATGTGCATGTTTCAGCAGCAGAGAGCCCTTGTCAAAGACATGAAGTGTTAGCAACAGATTGCTGGATAAAAGAACAGGAGCAACTGTTGAACTATATTGAACTCTACTGTGTGGGGCATATTTTTGTATCATTCTCAGCTGCTGTAGATGAAAAGATTGCTGAAGCCAGCGGATTTGCAGTCCATGTTCCTGAGAAAATACTTTTTGCCACGTTTTCTTCTGCTATGTTGAACACATAGTGTAGCTGGCCTCTGCGTTTGTGTTCAGTTCGCATGTGAAATCTGCCAAGCGTCTTTTTTTCAGTCATGATGTAATCGCTGCTGCGCAGCTTCCTGCTCCAGTATTTGTGAGATCCAAAAAATATACAGGACAAAAAGAAAAAACAAAGGTCACCACCCACAGGCAAGTTACGGCAGTAGTGTTCGGTGTATTGTATACTGCAGCTACCTTTCCATGTTTACCTTTATTTTGAGACAATATGGTGGAAATGGGAAGAGTTGCCAACAGTTTCTGAACACAGCTGATAAAACCTGTTTTGAAAATCTGTTCCAGGATAATTCAGCTGGATTAGTTCATTTACCAGTCGCTGAGTTCTGTAGACAGAAGCAGGACAGAGCTTTAAAATCTTATTGTAGAGCTCATGAATCTTCTTAGATAGGTAACAATGGCTGCATCTACTGTATTTATAAAAAAACGTGCTTTTAGGCCATAAAAAACCCTCTACTTAGTCTTTGTGTACTTAAGCCTTGTTTGGGAGCCTTCAGGACGCTGATTTGATACAGTCAAAGTCATCTCACAGCCTGATGAGATGTGGCAGCTACGCAGCTACATTGATAGGAATGACTTCATTTATGGCATTGTGGTGCACTGTCTGTAACGCTTCCAGTCCTGAATCCTAACGAGCCTGTGGTAGGCGAAGGACCAGCATAACTACTTCATCGTAAGCAGCGATGGGGCTTTGCTTGCATCTTGTCACTAAATAACCTGGAGCATGAGCAATAGCTGACTTGAGTAATGTGTTTATAGAGCAGGAAATCTCTCTGTAAGAACCTCCCCTGTCCCCTTTAAATCCACTGAAGAGCCAAGCAGCGAGGTAATTGGTGAGAAGCTGGTACGGAAAAGCTTTATTAGGCATATATATTTAAGTTAAAGAAAGGAGTGCATTTAATTGATGGAAAGATCAATCTTTTCCATGTTAAACAATGTAGAGTTTCAGTGTAGTAGGAAAATAGAATAAAATGTAGAGAGTAATTTTTCACTTCGTGAGGAGAAGTGGAAAATAACTGTCTTCTCTAGAACTTGAAAAGGCTCGGGTTTGCAGTCAGCATTGCTGTGTTACTGCTGTCAAGCTGAAAATCCTGGAAGCTATTTAAGCAGGGCCATATGCCCTTCTGAGTTGTCAATTGAAAAACAACTGGGGGGAGGAAACCCCTAAAACTATAAAGCTCTTTTCAAAGCCACGTCTGGACTCAATAAATGCAAGCACCCATTGTATAATTTAACATGTCTGATGAAATTCGTTCTCAAAAACATAACACTACAAGGCCTGCCACATTGTGCTTTGGTGCAAAAAAAGATTTTAACATATTTATTTTCCTTCTGTAAGTCAGACTGGCACCCTGTAAAAAATCAGCAAAGCAGGCAGCTAATGCAGCTGGAAATAAGAGTTTTGTTCTCAGAAATCCTGGCATGAGTTGTTTAAAACCAGTAGAGCTAGCATGCATGGTGGTCACGTGTAGTTGTTCAGCTTATTTTCGAACGTGGATACATAGACAAGGCAATCTGGCCTTTTCCTCTGGGTCTGATAAGGAATAAGGCCCTGGGTCAGTACCCGCGAGCTACGGCTCTGTGGGCTGAAGGCTACTTTTGGCAATTGTCCTGAGATGAGGAAAAGTTCCCAACTTATGATCCAGCAAATAGGCAGACAAGCAGGCCTTGACCCACTCCTGGAAAGGGGTAGGGGATTTGGCTGTTTCTGACCAAGTCTGAAAAACAGCTAAAAAAAAGCAGCCGATTTACAGTAGTTCTCAATTGCCCATATGGAGATTTGCATCTCCAGTGGAGAACTTCAGAGATCTGAACACCAGGAAGGCTGAAAACTCAGCTAGCGTTAGACTGAAGAATCAGCTTTTGGTTACATTTTGTGCCGTAAAACTACATCAATATTGATTAGTAAAGTTAAGATGCACTTAACAAGTTACAGCTACAATCATATTATGATTGGGGAGAAAGAAGGGACTGTGTTGTGAAAACTCTTACTGGGGCGTACCTATAGACCTGTGTTTTGTTCAACTAAAATTTGGCTTATCTTGTATTTAAGCTTGTGCAAGGCAGGAGGTCATTGTGAAGTCTTTAGTTTTTTTTCCTCACAGCCTAATATAAATGAGGTTTTCTTATAAACACACATGTTAATAAAACAAACACTTTAGAGCTCACACTCGTTCCCCCTCAATCAGATCTGACTTCCACTAGATTAGCTGAGGTACATCTGCAACCTCCTAGCCCTCTGGAGTTTCCATTTTCTGTGAGTAAACGTGTGATATACAGTATGCTTCTGAAGACTTATTCTTCCTACACTTCAAACAGAGAAACAATATTTTTATTTACTTAAATAATTAAAAGTGGCTCAGACTTCTAGGGGGAAAATTGCCCTGTAGTACAGAAAAGTTATTGCAAAGGAAATTAATCAAAGCTTAAGGAACTAGAAAAAAACAATAGAAAATAGAAAACTTTAGGTAGCATTTCTTTGAATTTCCTATTTCCAGTAAATATGTCCATCTCGCCTCGGACAGGTGATTTTCTTCAGGTTACAAATAATATCAGGGCAAATGTAGCAGGCAAACCAAAAAGAGTGTTTGTTTTATTTTCACTGTGAGCTGAAAAATAGTGAGTTGCTATAGCTGTTGGTCTTGTTAGTTGTATTGTTTTTTGCCAATTTTTCCTCTAATGATATCTTTGACAGGCTTCAAAAGATAGCTGAACCTCCTTTACTTTAAATTCTTTGTTGACAGCACACGTGGCCTGGGCCCATGTTTGCTAGCAGTGAACTTGATGATAACTTGATGCTGAAGGTGAGTGACGTGAGCCCAGTAATAATGCGCTCACTCCGGTGGGCAATGCAGAATCGGGCAAGCTGCCGTCTAGGTTTTGCCGTTCCTGGGGTGCGTACTGTGCTTCCTTAGGGAGACTCTGCCCAAGTGGGGACTGTGATTGACTGCTGCTTGTGTCTTGGGTAATTAAAATAAGAAGGTGAATTTTCAGGGAACGGTCATTACCTATGTACCTTAATTTGAATGACACTGCTCCTTTCATAGGCAAAATGTTGTACCGGTATATGGCAGTTGTAAAACCTGTGTCACGCAGCATGTGTGACAGTGGGCTGAGCGTTGCTGCTAGGGGCTGCAGGATGCTTTTTTGCTGAAGAACAGCTGAAGCAATGCTGAAGTTCTCTCTCTGGCCATGAAAAAACAATATCTGTTTATCCTAAATCTTAATTCAAATTTCCCATGAGTATTTTTCCAGTTGGAGGAAAGCAGTTCCTCACGTTGCCTGCCCTGCTTCCATCCCCACCATATTTGGGGTTGAAGACTGATGGTGGCCGAGTTCTCTGGATGAAGGGAGGCAGGGAGGCAACTGGTGTTTCAGGCTCTGCAATGGCTGGACCTGCAAGAGTAAAAGAAAAGGGAAATCCACCTCTTGTCTTTATTAAACCACAAGTAATTTGGGAAGGAAATGGGACTATAACTTCTGTGTCATCACTTTGAAATAGAAAATGTAGGTTAAGGAACATGAGGAAATACAAACATAGCACTAAAGAACAGAATTTTGAAAGCAGCACTTTTCTAATCTTGACCCAGATAATGCGGAATTTTACCCTTCAAGAATCAGTGCATCAAAATGGATGATCCCCAACTTTAATCAATTTCTCTTGGGAGGTTAATGTTTATATGTAATAACTCAAAATATGATATTCTATTCCACAAGTCTGCTGCAGCATTTCTCAGTGTTTTCAAAAGTAATTGATATTTTTGCTGTAGGAAGGGAGATGTCTATGTTTACCTGATAGGATCAATAGAACTATTCTAGTGGGCTTTGCTTTCTGGTGTCAAAATATGCTGTAATGGAGGCTATTGCAGAAGTCTGTGGTTCTGCAGTATGAAGTGCTTGTGTTCAAGGCTGCCATAGCAAGCGTTTTGATTAGAAGCACTGGCTTGAAAAGAATGTTTATTCAATGATATCTGCTACTTACAAATACTTTTCCTGAATGTTTTTTAAAGTCTGTCTTAGAACTTGAAACATAGGGTGCTGGCAACAGGATTGTGCTGTAAGTCAACGGACTCCTTGAAAATTCTCTAAATTACTGTGATTACCCTTACTGAAGGAAGAATAGCAGCAGCAACCCAGAAACTGAATGATGTATGTCAAATAGGGGTCTGTCTCTGGGCACGTCTTGGGCTGTAACTCGCCACTAGTGCTGGGCGTTTGCAAGTTCTTGGAAACTCTGAGGAAGGGATCTGTAGTCTCTCTTCGCTATTTGCTCCCCTTTAACTGCTCGGTGAATACTATGAGGTTGGAAATTCCTGCCTGCTTCTGTAATGGCGATGATGAATCTGTACTTTGGGTCATCCATTTTCAGACCTTTGGTTTGATAGCATTTTTAAGAGCACAAGAAGGGAAGTGCTTGCCTCTGCTGCCCAGCTACAGTTGCAGTCTGAAAGCTGTGCCTACGTGACCTTGAAATACATAGTGTTGATAGGCTGAAGTATTGTGGAGAAATTACACTCCAAGGAACTTTCTTTAACTTGTCAAGGCAGAGCATTTTGTTGTTGCTATTCTAGGTTGAATTTAGGTGTGTCCTCCCCAGCCTCCTGCTGTTCTTCTTGCTGTTACCCACCTCCCCCATAGCTTCCTTCACTCTTTATTTCTTTGGAGTGGTGCTCAGAGGAGTTAGTGGCACTGTGGGAGGAAAACCTTGAAGCCTGGAGCCTGCTCTGCAGTAGAAAGGGCAGCAGTTGCCTAGGGAGCTTTCTGAAGAGAATACATCTGGGCTTCAGGGGCCCCCTGCTCCACTTGCTCCTGAGCAGGCAGAAGACAGCAGAAGTGGAGAAATTGGAAGGGCAAGTGCTAGGGGAAGCAGGGATGTAGTGAAAGAAGTAGGTTCAGACGTGGGTGGTTGAGGGATAGAGACTGCAGAGATACGGAGGGCTGTCACTTCTTCCTAAGTTCAGTGGGGACAGATTTTATATAAATATAAAACTTGTCATCAGGTTCTGTAGGGCAAGTGGCTTGATTTAAAACAAAAATTGCTGGACTATTTTTGTTTAATTAAACTGCACATTATTAACAAATTAAAAGACTGAAAATTTAAGACAAACTGATGTAAAAGATTAGTAGCTCTTACTATATTTTATATAAATGTAAAATCTGAAGCTTAGACGCTTATGTTCACAGGCTTAGAAAACCTTTTTAAAGATTTTTATGGTGTTTTTTCTTAATAGTACTTGGTAGTTTGACCAGCGTGAGGCTAATAAGCCTTTTTTGTTTGTGTGATTACTCAGCATTCAAATACAGCACGTTAGTGACGGTGGTGTTGTGCGTTATGGATGAAGGCCCCCACTGTTAATACGGATCTTACCTTTGAGAGTTGCAAAGCCTTTGTTTAGCTGTACCGAAGAATAAAATGAGGAAGGTGGATTGTGTGCCACACAGGCGTATTCGAACTTCCTTGACGTCCAAATATGCGTTTGTAATCCCAAGCAGAGCTCTGAAAGTGACCCTAGGGATGTGCTCCTCAGGCGTGAGCCGGGACCCAGCCCGGGGCGGCAGGGTGTCGTGTCGGAGCTGCTGCAGCGCTGGGCCCGGGCTGCCATGCTTCCAAATGGACAGCCTCTGCTGTCGGTGTTGCACTACGGGCTCTGCAGCCCACAATGCGCCTTATCTTCTTTTTCCAGATTGTTTTTCTTGCTGCACGCATCTTCACCTTTTTCCCCCCAGCTCATTTGGTTTGAAGCATTTCTGCCTTTTTCTGGTTCTTGTTCCCTACACTGCTCCGTTTCTAGCTGCCGTTTTATCAGAGAGCGAGCAACCAGAAGAGAAGTCTCCATTCATCATCAGAATTTCAGAAGCCTGAGTGTTCTCCTCTGTGCTAGGCAGCCGCCTCAGTGCCCTGCTAGGAGCAGAAGGGGGAGGGGGAAAGAAAAGGTGGAAGAGGGATAAATAACTTTTTGTGCTCTCTGACATTTCCATTTGCTTTTCTTCACCAGTTAGCATAAGGTTACCTACAGTGAGGTGGTGTGTTTTGGTTTGTTTTTTTTTCGTTTCTGCTGTGTGGCTTCGTGTCCATGTGACTGTTTTAAATAGTATGTTTGCATGGGGCTGAAAGAACCTTCTGTTTTATAGAAGATAAAAACTTCAGGTCTCTGTTTAGTCAGAAAATTGAGACTAACATGGCTACTAGAGCTGCTGCTTCTCAGGCTGGTCGGAGCTACAAGGGAAAACAGAAATGGAAAATGGTTTTGTTGCCTATCTTTCTGGTTTTAGGTAAATGTTAGTGGGTTTTTTTGTTGGTTTTTTTTTTACTGATAAATCTTTTTCTTTGTAAACAGTGGTGATAACCTTTTGTTTTTCAAGCTGAACTAGGACTCCAGGAGGGACAGAAACTGGTAATGGAGTGATTTAGTGTTCAATTTGGTGCTGCTTCCACGTGAACTGCGCTTTGCTTTGTGTTTGTTTTTCTGCTGTACTGAATTCTGTCAAATTCATGTCAGTTTTGTAGCCCTAATTCGTATCAGACTGGCTCCCTCCTGGGCTTCTGAGTACAATAGTTGATTTGATAAACTTGACATGCTTCCCGGGGGGGATTAGTTGCTATGTGGTAATTGTTACAATCATTATACTGGAAGCACTTCTGAATGATTGTGTCTCTCGCTTAGAAACTACTTGTCTAATATTTGTCTTTTTTGGTGTATTTTGTGGCATTCGGGAACTGGGGGGGTATGGAAGTTAGACAAATTAGCTTCTTGCTCTTTAAATAGGTGGTATTTAATGCACACTGAGAATAAAACCATACGTTTCAATATTTCAGATGCCACTGGTTTTATACGTAAAGATGTTTCTTAGTCAAACTGTTAGCTTCATTTTAAAATTTGATCTTCAGGTTCTGTATTTTGATTTTAAAACAAAAATTATTGGAGTTGTTTTGTTTAATTAAACTTGGTATCAAAGTTTTGATTTTATTTCCTCTTAATTTTGTCAACTTGAAAACCAAAATCATATCTCTGTTTGGAGCTGCAAAAAATTTTTGAAGGAATGATTCTACAGCAGTATTTAGCTGTTCTACCATGTGACCAGTGCCCCTCTGTCTCTCACAGGACTGGGTTTGCTCTTTGGCTGTTCGATCAGATCTTTCTTTTGTCTGATACCAGCCCATGCGTTTGGTTTTACTTTTGTGTTTCAAACAATTTTAACTTGGTGGGACACCCAGCAGAGTTGCATTGAGGTATCTTTCATTTTATTGTTTCTGTAAGCCGCCTGCTTTTTTTCCCCCGATAGAACTTTTTCAAAATCAACGTTTCAAAGTAGTTTCTATACAGCTTCTTTAATTTTAAAAATATGTTTATGAATATTGGGAAATAAAGTATATTTTCTTTCCCTTTTTGTTGTCAAACTACCACTATAGTAATACGTGTGTATTCCTTATAGTTTCAGTGTTGGCAAAGTTTTCAGTTAAACCACCAAATATGTTTCAGATATGTTTTATTAACTGCCCTGGCTGTGGGAAATGCACATCAAAATCATCTGTTTCATTTCTGTTTTACAGTGTTGTATTTGTGTCATAGTAAAGCATGAGCTTTGAAAGGCACAGCAGTGTAACGATCCTCTTCAAAAACTCCCTTCATCAAAGACTTTAAGTATGACTATATACACATCGGCAGACTTCTGTTTTGGGCAAGCGCACGTTACTGTGAACTCATAGAACAAGTCCTATAAAATAGTGTTAAGCTATAAAAAGTTGTGTGAAAACTATATAATAGAATTCTGATCTTATTATTTACAGCTGAAAGAGCAGAACAGCGTTTGGTAAAAAGATTAATTTCAACTCCATATGAAGGACTTTTTCCCTCCCTCCCCTCCCCCCCCCCCCCCCCCCCACCAGCATCCCGAGCCTCTAGTC
>VYXH01012448.1:37893-50915 GCA_013397275.1 Burhinus bistriatus | reverse complement strand
CCCCCTCTTTTTCTTTTTTTCTTTCCTCCTGTGAGCTGTGTCAGTCTAATACTACTTGTAGGTTTCCTGGTTACGTATGGGCCAGAAACCCCACTTGGGAGACAAAGGTGGGATTGACACTGCAGAGGAGGACTTTCACTATGGAAATAACTTGGAAACGGAGAGACAGTCTGCTCTTCAAAGAGCTTTAAATAACTGCTCTATGTGGTATAAGAGTACCAAAATGGAGGAACAAATTGAGCCTGCTGTCTTATAGGGAGCTGGAGAAGATGAGGTGTGCAAGGAAGGAGTTGGCAGCTAGGAAGCAGGATAAATGAAGACAGCAAGGGAGCATGAAGCCCAAGTACTTGAAACGAAAAGGGAGGGGAAAAAGGAGAAAACATCATAAATACGCAAGGCACTAACAATGTCTGGGGAATAGCAGAAGATGAGAAAAGAGTTGAGAGACAACTAAGATTCTAGCTGTCAGTCTGGAAAATACCTCTATCACTGTTTGGACCAGGCAGAAGTACCAAGAGGAGCTGCGTTATTTGTGGTCCGCATCCCAAAGCACCGAAACTGCAGGATTGTTCCAGCTTGTGCGGGGGTTCAACAAGGGGAGAGGAGGACCGGCCTTGCTGGGTGGGCTCTTCAGGGTCACTGTGCTGATAAGGCTGACCAAGCAGAAGGCAGCTTTCCAACTGGAATTGATCTGTACTTGGTCTTGTTTTTCCCCTTTTCTGAAATACTTGCTATTTTTATGTGCATACATTGAGTGGAAATTTCCAGTGGACTGCCTAGACTGGTGCCCAGATCATACGATTTTTTTTCTTTTTCTATTTAACAGTTAAATGGAAGACTCAGTTATTTGCATAGGTAGTTTGGTTGATTTTCCCTTCCCACCCCCCACGTGTTATTTCAAGCGTACTCAAAGTAAATACTACTTGTTATTACAATGCTTATTTGGGTGCCTGGAGTCTTTTTGACCTTCTTGATAATTTTCTTTTCCAAACCTACAAACAATGTGAATCATTTAAGTCGAATCATACAATGGTTTGTGTTGGAAGAGACCTTTTAAAGGTAATTTCGTCCAATTCCCCTGCCATGAGCAGGGACATTTTTCACTAGATCAGGTTGCTTAAATATGTTCAGAAATCCAGGCAACGTGGTTAGAAGCTCCTTTAGCCCAGTCCCTACCTGAGATACTTGGATGTGGACAGGGCGATAGAGTTTAGTGGGGAAATGCTGTGTCCCTCCTTCTTCCCTGGTATAAGCCAAGCTTATTCACTCTACAGTAAGGGCAATATTTATCAGCTGTTACTAAGTAATTAATAAATGTAGTTAGCAGCAGCATTTAGAACAGGATAGTTTTTAATAAACTTTTTTTTTTAATTAATGACATGAGCTATTGTTATTCTTAATCTCAGAGTCCATTTCCAGTCCACAAAATAGTCTTACGTTGCACCCGTAACATGTTGACTTAAGAGTCTATTTTAGGGGTGTTCTGTCAGTTGCCTTTTAAACTTCAAACGTGTAATCTCATAATCCTGTAGGTGCTATTTTTAATATTCAATTTTATTTTTACTATTTTAAATAGAGTAGATTCTTCTCTTTAAGATTTAGTGCTTGTCCTTATTCTTAAATTTGTCTCGCAGTGTTAAGTATTTATTCCGCTAGTTTGATTAGAAATGAGACTTGCTATCTGCAAACAAAATATATGGCACCGTGAATCCTAGGCACTTGATCTTAGTAAGATAACATATGCATCTGTTGACTGCTGTAGTTAATAGTCTCATTGAAAAAATGTGATCTGTTCAGGTTTTTTTGTAGTTAAAATTGCCTTAGATAAAAAATTAGGTTCCTTATTTTGCTTTTAAATCTTCCAACCAAATTTTAGCACCAGAGTTCGTAGCTGGTGCTATTGGGATATGGTTTCCCCACTCTTCTGAAACGCTCATGGGTCAAAGCTGAATTGAGTTATATTACCTCCGTGAGTACTTGAGGCAACTCTCTACCTTTTTGTCACATTAAGTGAGCAGTAGCAATGTTGTGTGTTGCTGTAGAGAAAACTGTTAACAGAAAGATGAAAGTTGTTGCTCCTAACCTTTTCTGGGTAGGAAAAGACTGAGATAACGTAACTGCTATAATTTCCCATTTATACTCTTTACGCAACTACTGTCTTGTAATGCTGTTTATTTGCAACAAGTGTTGTAAACACATTCTTAGGTTTGGGATTTATTCCCCGAATACAAATTTGTTGCAAGCCCCCTTCGAGCCAGAGTTACCAATCTCTGATAGATACTGCCAAGGCTGTGTGTTACTGCTAGAGTTTCTTGGTCAGTGGTTTACAATGTCTCGCAATAACGTGAGTCTTAGCACGCAAGGAGCTACAACATGAATTGGATAAATAAATGCTGGAATGGCAGCTGAGCTCTGCAGTTTAAGTGGCCAAAGTCAAAATTACGGTTTAGTATTTTCGCCAAGCACAGTCCTGTGGGCAGTTGTATGCAAAATCTGAAACAGCTGAAGGAGAAGTTTCAAGTCGCTGCACTTTGCGGGTATTTGCCATGTCAACAGCACTAGCAAGGGTATGGAAAATGCTTGAATTCTGGTTTTGGCAGGCAAAGAGAAACCATATTAAAATATTTCAAGTCGTGTATTGTAGCATAAGAATGAAGCGTCTGTGTTATATTAACGGCTACGTGCTCTTAAAATCTTTGTATGTTCCACATCAGTTTGCTGTCTTCATTGGTTTTCTTCATCTGGACAACTCTATTGCGGAACAAATTAGCTTCTAAAATTAGGTTTGGGAGTCAAGATGTAACTGAGGAACTGACCCAGAAGAATTAATAAAATTCTGCTTAGAAATGTGTCCTCTCATCTTTTCTTTCCTTTTTTTTTTTTTTTTTTTTTTTCCTCTCTCACCACAGAAAAACAATAGGGCTAAAAATACACATAATTCTCCTCATTTCCACCTCTGCCCCTGTTAAAATGCCAAAAGGTACTAATAAAAAAAAAAAAAAAAAAAAGTGGGCATTCATTATTACAAGCGTAGTCTTGTAAGGCTCATAAATTAACTAGTGCTTTCACATCAAGACAAGGTAAAAAGACATCAGTACACCTCTGGCATTAAATTCAGATATGCTTCAGCATGCTTCTACATGTTGGAAGACTGGTGGTGGTATTTCTGTTAATTTCCCTGTTGTGTGTAAGCATTAATTGCATTTCTTTGTATTTAACATTTTTTGTGGTAGTCTCGGTTACATTTCAACAAGTACATTTTGTGTGCATTTCTTTAGCTGAGTCAGACTATGTAAGGCTGGCAAGGTAGGGATTAGTAAGGGCAGGGATCAGTAAGGAAAATGATGGACAATCCAGCCCCTTCAATCTTGACTACTTTGTTTTCCCAGTGGTTTGTAGTACCATCATAACTGTGCTGTGTCTTTTGTCGATGTCCTTCAGCGTCAGTTTTTACGTTAAAATGGTGAGAGACAGGGGCCTGTTATGGCCCTTTTCTTCCTATTCATCCTCTTGGAGCTTCATGAGAGACTGACAGAAAAAGCAGCTTCAAGAAGAGTGCAAAAGGCAGAGTTGTTCTACATCCAGTTGTATTTCTGCAGTCTTAGCCAAGCCTTGACTTTGCTGAAAAGCTCTCTGGGCTTGCCTTCTTGACTGTGTAAATCATGAAAAATTTACAACAAAATTCTAAACTGTAGAGTGGCATCCTTTCATGGGAACCATAGACTTGTTGCATAATTACTTTTTTTTTTTTTATAAAAAAAAAAAGAAAGGTCATAGTCCTGTATGTTCTCAAACCCTCCTAAATGTATATGCTGGATGTTTTATATCTTTCAGTGCATTTAATCCCAGTAAACCCCATCAGGGAAGATGGTTTGAATCCTAAAAGCCGAAAGAGAATAATGCCTGATTTGCTGACTGAGCCTCCTGCAATAGATCCTGTTTATGAAGCTCATATTTACTGCAATATTCCCACCATTGCTGAACACAGCATGGAAGGTAAGCTTTGTGAATGCAAATGACAGCGTAGTTGCTTTCTTCTACGTGCGGTCATTGGAAACAATAACTTTGTGCATTGTCAGTGCTTTGGTGCTTGGAGGAGGTACTGCCAGCTGGTTGCTGAATTATGTTAAATCATTCAAAACTATGCTCTTTTTTCCTTCTCTTTGTATCCTCTCTCTTGTTCTGATATTTGGAAGTGATACTGCTTCTAGTCAGTGGTCAGCTGGAGGTCTAAAAGGTGAAAGGGATGGGAGTGATACAGGTGTTTAATATTTGAATTATAATGCTTATTCTAAGTGAGCTGCATTGCAAATTCTGTTATTAACATCTGAAAAAGAATTGACTTGAAATTCTGAAAAAAAAAACCAACCAACCAACCAACCACAAGTAATTCATTTTGGAACTCCAAACCTTTCGACATAGTCAGCTAGAAGACATATTATCATTCTTCACCCTATAACGGCTGCGGCAGCAAGTTAGCCTGAATGAATTCCCTCCTTAGCATATCCCACTATTGCATATAAAATAAATCACAAACTAGTATATCAAAAACCTCCAAATTAGGCATGCTGCAAAATCTGTCATTATGATAGGGGGCTGGAAGAGAGGCATCATAAGAGTAGAGTAGTCTTATCATATTGGCAGAGGTCAGTGCTTGAAAAATGTCTTGTATGGTCGTTGGACTTCAGATGTGTTATGGAGAATGTGCTAAGAACCTGAGTCTTGTATAAGTTGTCTTGCAATCTGAAGTGAAGTCTTTCTTGGGACAGTAAGCTATAATTTCTTATGGAGGTTTTCTTTCATTGCAACACCAAAGCTATCAAGGCAATTATACCTGCTGTTTTTCCTTAAAGGAAAAAGTGTGCAGGGGAAAGATTTAGGTAACATTCACTTAACTTTTTACATGATTTCCCCCCCCTTCTCTTTAGGTCATGCACCTCATTATTTTAAGCTAGTGTCAGTTCAAGTGTTGATTCGACACGGCGATAGGTATCCGTTATATGCCATTCCCAAGACAAAGAGACCTGACATTGACTGCATGTTGCTACCTAGCAGGTAAAATGCTTGGCTTTTCTCATTACTAAGCATGTGTTTTTCTTGATAATTATTTTGTTCCTCTTCAGGAAACAATTTGTGTGGCTTGAAGTATGTTGTGACGTCTGATGTTTGTGTATTGTGGTGGATTAAAAAAATCAATGCTACATCAGTGATGTACAATATTTCCTTTGAAACAGGAACTATTATTTGCTACTGGTTCAGACCAGAAGAAATTCTTGGTATTTCTGCAAAAACAGCAAAAGCTATTTAGTTGAATATTTAGGTTACCATTCCCCTTAGATAAGCTTCTACACATTTTGCAAATGTAAGTGCAATGTTTGAGAATGTCTCTTCCATTTCAGCTAATTGTGCTTCCTTTTGTGTGAATACAAAAAGGTCTCGGTCACTGCTGTAGGAAAATTTTGGCTTTTTATATTATTATTGCTGATTTTTCAGAAATAGAGGTTATCAGAGTTTCCTTAAATTAATTATTTGTATCAAAGTACTTTTAAGGAGGAGGGAAAAAAAAAGGTGGGTTTTACATTTAACTTTTAAAATACAAGTTAAACAGAAAGCACACTGCTACTTGAAAACTACCCTTTTTGTACAGGTACTGGTCCTGTTTAAAATTGTCACATAAAGTTATTTATGTCTGACTGCCATTAAAACGTCATTTACCTTTCTATTTCGGTATAGTGTCCTTCTGTCTAACATCATGTCTTTGTAGCTTGCTGATGCTTGTCTTCATACCTGAACCAGTTTGAGCAGTAGATGTAGTCTGAATTGCTTCTCTTCCATGTGGAAGAACCTTTCTTTCTTGTTTAGAGATTACTCATTGATAAAGATGAATTATTGTGTAGAAATAAACAGTGATGATGTAAATCTCCAAACTTTGTCCTAGGTTTCTTGCATGTTTCTCTTCTTACATATGTTGGGGTTTTTTTCTCCTTTTAAGTAGGATCTGTGATATTATTATTTTTTTTTTTTTCCCAACAGAGGACTTACCAATGAACCTACAGAATAGTTAGTTTTTCTTTATGTTTTTCTTTTAACTGTATCGGTTGTGTTAGCAAAACCTCTAGGCAAATCTACAGCCTTATACTGCTGTCCACTCAACAGTGTCAGGTGTGGAGATTTCAGTGAGTGGGGGCTACATCTGCTTTGTGTACCTGCATACATTACTCAGGAAAAGAGGCATAGTAGGTCTCCTGATCTACTGATATACAAAGCAGTGTAGCTATACCATAAATACCTTTTTCCAGAATAGCATGGGATCTGTCTTCAAAGTGATGATATTCTTGCTTTTCTGGTGTAGAATTATTCAGAAGTTATTCAGAAGTGGCTTTACTCTGTCATGCTGAAAGCGTTAATAGCACAGTGAAAGCGCATTCCTGACTGCGTGTTTCTGGTTTTGATAGTCATGGGCCGTGTTCCTTAAAATTTTAGTAGCTTCCCGTCATCAACAGCATTTGTAATTTTATCTTTTATATCTGAAATACTCTGTCCTTTCAGCTTTTCCTCAGTGGGCTTTTAAAAAAAGAATCTCTCTGAAGGAGGAGATGGATTATGGTACGCGCTTAGGTTTGTGATTAGCTAGTCTATGGCAGTTCCATTTAGAAAAGCGAATCAATTTTCATATCTGGTCCTGCATCAATTGCTGGCTCAAGTATATTAAAAACCAAACACAGTAGTAATATTGCACAGTAGGAATGTTGCTAAAATATGCTGAAGTGATATGAAAGAATACCTGAAACTAATTATTAAGTATAGCTTCATCTCATACTTGTAAAGGTGATGAGAAGCTTGATTTAAGAGGCTTGCTAACTAGATACATATGGTGGTAGACACAAGGGCTGGCAGGAAACGATCAGCAAATTGGATCTTTCTCTGAAGAAAGCTGAAATATAGTCATAGAGTCATAGAAGCGTTTGGGTTGGAAGGGACCTTAAAGATCATCTAGTTCCAACCCCCCTGCCATGGGCAGGGACACCTTCCACTAGACCAGGTTGCTCAAAGCCTCATCCAACCTGGCCCTGAACACTTCCAGGGATGGGGCATCCACAACTTCCGGCAACCTGTTCCAGTGCCTCACCACCCTCAGAGTAAAAAAATTCTTCCTGAGATCTAATCGAAATCTACCCTCTTTCAGTTTAAAACCGTTATTCCTTGTCCTATTGCTGCACTCCCTGATAAAGCGTCCCTCCCCATCTTTCGTGTAGACCCCTTTATGTACTGGAAAGTTGCTATAAGGTGTCCTTGGAGCCTTCTCTTCTCCAGGCTGAACAACCCCAACTCTCTCAGCCTGTCTTCATAGCAGAGGTGCACCAGCCCTCTGATCATCTTTGTGGCCCTCCTCTGGACCTGCTCAAACAGGTCCGTGTCCTTCTCGTGCTGAGGACCCCAGAGCTGGATGCAGTACTGCAGGTGGGGTCTCACGAGAGTGGAGTAGAGGGGCTGAATCACCTCCCTCGACCCGCTGGCCACGCTTCTTTTGATGCAACCCAGGATGCGGTTGGCTTTCTGGACTGCAGGTGCACGTTGCTGGCTCATGTGGAGCTTCTCATCCACCAACACCCCCAAGGCCTTCTCAGCAGGGCTGCTCTCAATCCATTCTCCACCCAGCCTGTATTTGTGCTTGGGATTGCCCCCACCCGTGTGCAGGACCTTGCACTTGGCCTTGTTGAACTTCATGAGGTCTGCATCGACCCACCTCTTGATCCTGTCAAGGTCCCTCTGGATGGCATCCCTTCCCTCCAGCGTATCGACTGCACCACACAGCTTGGTGTCATTGGCAAACTTGCTGAGGGCAAACTCAACCCCACCGTCCATGCGGCCAACGAAGATGTTAAATAGTACTGATCCCAGTACTGAGCCCTGAGGAAACGCTACTTGTCATTGGTGTCCAATTGGACATCGAGCCATTGACTGCAACTCTTTGAGTGCAACCATCCAGCCAATGTTGCTTTTCTTTTCAGATATCTGGCAGCATAAAAGAAATTGCCTTTATTAGTAGACGTCCTGAAATTTGCAAGGCTTGTAATGCTGTCTTTAGTTGTAGTCAGTGTTGTAATGCTATTCTGGCATGAGATACTGAAAAGTAAATGTTATTGCTGAATCAAGCTACTGCTATGGGGGTTGAGGTAATCCTATGAAAGTTTGAAACCATCATCAGTTTCAGCCCATCGGTGTGCCTACCTGTTTGTAGGAAGCAGTCTTAGGAGCTCCTAAGCTATATTCAGGCTACTCTATCTATCTGCCTAGATTTAGTAGGAAGATCTAAGCAGAGGAAAAATTACATTCTTCTTTTCCCCTCTAAACAGAAGAAAAATACAATATTCCACATATATACACTTTGTCCACAATATATACAAGTATACATGTACAAAAAAGTATGTATACATTTTAAAGAGTAAAATGGGAAGCAAAATAGACATGAGGAATCCACTTATAGCAAACATGGCATCAAATTTAGAAGATTCAAATAGGTTCTAATTTCACTGGATTTAGAGTGTATATATTTACTTACATCTTTCTTAGCTGCTTAGTACAAGTATCAAAATCAGGAATTGAGCAAAACCAGATCCTTCTTTCGGAAAAGGAGACTACTCTTTTGGAATGCCCATCTATGAACACAGCCCAAATTACCTGATATTCTGACTATACTGAACAAGTTTTATAAGTGAGAGTGGTCTGGGACCTTTNAAATTTGCAAGAGAATAAAAATCTTAGAGGGAAAGAAGGGGGGGAGACCAAAAAAAAAAACCAAAAAAAAAACCCAAACCAAAAACCAAACAAACAAACCAAAAAAACAGCCGACTTTCCTCTGCTATCATGTTGGCTGCTTCCTTTCTTTATTCATATTTCAACTTCCACCAAAATACTTGTTTTGTCAAGAAGTTGCATTCAGTGGTCTTATCTAACATCCTCCAAGAGAAGTTTGAATTCTTTGAGAGGTGCCCAACCCCAACAGTGTTCTGTGCCTGCTGCAAGCTGACTGGCTTTCTGAAATTAGATATACAGCCCTGAGACTGCAGACAGGAGACCAAACTCCAGATATCTCTGCCCTAGAGTTGAGTAGGCAATTAATTTCTCTAACAGGATGAAAAATGAATCATTTGCTAATAGCTATGATAATATTTTTAATGACCTGCCTTTAAGGGGTGAGATTATTTTCAGCATGAAATGCTAAGTAAAGAAATACGATCCAGGTTCTTTTTGGAGTTCTTAAAGGCTCTGATCTTACGCAGTTATCTGTCATGTTGGAATGTATGTGAGAGAACTTTATGCAAAGATGTTAACTGCAAGTGACAAAGTTGGATGAGTAGCTGTGTTTCTCAGTAGAGTGCCACATGAGACCTCAGTTTTGTGTTTGTCAGAGAAGCTTTTATAGCTGTTTCCACTTCAGTTTCAGGCAAGGAGTACACGATGATGGTCCTGGAGTCAGGAAAGCTTTCCATAAAAGGCAAGCAAGTCGTGCAGCTTTTGACACTGCCAACAGAATGACCAAGTCAAGCAGTTAAGAGGGGATAGTGTCAGGATGTGAGGAGGCCAGCAGTGTGTCTGCCCTTGGCTATTACTGATTTATGGAGCATTAGAACATCAACGTATAGATGATACATCCACTACCATTCACAGCCACTAAAAATGAGTGGAGAACGTAAAAGATCTTGTCTCCTTGAGAACTAAGTTTATGTAAAATAGAATTTCCTGGCCAACTTCGAAAGGGCAGTGGAAAGATTAAAGGGGTTGGCTCAGTACCATTTTGTCCAGATGGGTGTTAAAGCTGACCTTTCTGAATAGAGCTAGAATCGTTACGTTTCTGCCATTATTTTGAATGGAACATTTATTACTTTAACATCAGGAAGCTATTTGCCACGTTTGGCTGTCAGGCTTATATTCCTTTGTGATGTAAATTTGGTGCTTGATTGTACACGTATTTATATTGAGAGTATTATAAGGTATATAATTGCTACCTTTGAACTGAAGGTTTCTTGATGCTGTATAATTAAGTTGAGATGTCTGATTGAAAGTCTGGCTTGTTTAAGCTTTCTGGACTTTACTTCCAGATAAGTATGCTGCTCATATTCAGTCTGTTCTTTATTTGACTTGGCATTCAGCTGATGGAATTCATTAATTAAGCAGATTATGCTACAGCCCCATGGACTTCTAATGGGTATGTAAAATAGCCTTGAGGTCACACTTCGGTTTTGTGAATTATGGATTGTGACATCTAAGTGTGGAATGAATATAAGCAAATGGATTAAATGCTTTGGAGGTTTCTTCCATCTCAAACTTCAATTAATATTATTATTTTCATTGTTCTGGATGCAAATTTCCGAAGGGAACTGAATAATATATACCTCTTTCCTCAAGAAAATTAATTGAATGATGTTATGAAAATCCTTTCATTGTAGTGTTTGCTTATGGGGGAATAAATTAATCTCCTGCTTCTTTTTCCGTTTGTATTTATAGTGTCAAAAGTAAAAAAAAAATAGGCAGTTTTTCTTGGAGTTTGTATGCAAGATAGAGAAGAAATGCTTTCTGGAAGATGCTAAAATGATTTCAGAAGACTGCTATAATTTGATAGTATGCTGGGTTAATTAGCATATGCTTTAATGCATTTTGAGAGGTGTTGATGTTAATCGTAAGAAGCTTAGTAGCAAATATTTGAATTTTAGGTTCAATATACACATCTTGAAACTGCCAGAAAAATGAGAGAGAAAAGTGTGGGAGAGGCAAGTATCATACTGTGAGCTAAAGGAGGTGTGGATTTGACTTGGAGCGAGGTCAAAGCATGATCCAGACCAGAATTAGGTGAAGAAAGGTCTCCTCAGGCCTCTTCTGACTTCTCTAAAGACTCAGAATAGCAGTGAAGTAGGCTGGATCACTGTAGAGTTTGTTATAAAAATGTAAAGACCTTTATGAATAAATAAGCCCAAACAGTACTAATGCTGTCTTAAGGATCTCTCTTGTAAACTAAAATAATCTCTTGTTTTTAGTGGCTCTTTCCATTCATTTGCCTTCTAAAAAGGAAACAGTATAGTCCTTTGATCTAATACTTTTTTGTCTACTTAAACTTCACAGAAAACACGTTATTTTTGCTTGAAGTTATAAAATAAATTTTTGCATTTTAAGTAAAGAGAAAAGGGACTTGCTTTTGGTGCAGTTAGCAGACAGAATCTGGTATGATACGATTACAAAAAGCTAACGTCCATTTGTCAGAAGCTTGGCGTGTGCCTGGCATGGTCACCTTTGCTCACCAAGTGCCACACTGAGGCAGCTGCTTGTGAGAAGGTTGGTCCTCTTGGCTTTTGCAAATTCTGCATTTACTAACAAAAGGGACATTTGCATAGATAAATGCCATTTGGGGAGAAAAAATTCAACATCTCATTTGTGTCAATGTCCACCTCCACAAGTTCTTTCCTGAGGAATGTAGATCTGCAGAACTCTCGAGTATAGTGCTGTGAGAGGGCAGCACTGAGCAGTAACAGAGGTAAGAATAAAAAACCTACCCCTCCTTAATTCTGTGAAGCATCCATAATCTGCTGTTAGTTTTCTACTTAACTATTCAGTTTTAGCTTTTAAATAAATGACTTAGTAACTGGTCTCAATAATTAAAGTATTTCTTCTATCACAGTTTCTCTATTAATCAAAACTTAGACCAACATTTTTTTTCTGTGTAGCATCTTACGTGGTGGTGAAGGTATATTATTTATGACACTCTTGAATTTTTGTGAACATGTAAATTATTAAATAAACTAATTGCATGTAGTCTTGTCAAGATAATGTCTTTCCACATCTGTTTCTTAAATACTGCACTTCATCTTAATTAGATTAACTTTGCAATTTTTATAGATATGTAGTCTGAAATTTCTAGGTGGTTCAAAAGAGTATTCGGTTTAATGAGCCAGAGGACAGACTGAATGCTGCGGTTTGTTGGCCATCAGGTTTGTTGAAGAAACAAGGCTACACTGTACTTAATTTTACAGTATAGACAGTAGAAATAAGGCAGTAGTTCAGTGGTCCAATAGCTTTCATAGGAAAGAATGTTACAGGAATCTCAGCCTGTTCCTATCGAAGAATTAATTTTGATCAAAAGTAGTCCTAAAATTAATAAACATGAGGATTGACGGGTGGGGAATTTTTACCAAAATTGACCTTATTGGGTCCTATTTGCAGCTTAGGTCTAAAGGAGGAACAAAACTCTGCTCTAGATCTGATTTCTATTTATGTTTAAATTCTTTAATAAAAACAGGTTCTGCTCACAAGGATCACTAGGGAAGAAAGTGGTTCACAAGTAGACAATATAAATCAATAGCAATATTTTCCTGAGTGGTCCTGAGAAGCAAGGATGATTTTGTTCTTGCTCTGTGAGTTAACTACCAAGTCTAGCAATGATCTTCATGCTGTGATTCATTTTTTTTTTTCTTTTTTTTAAACAAAGGCAATTAGCTCAAAATGCTAACCTCTTACCAAAAGAGGCTTCCATGCACTCCAACAGCCTGAGCATCACTTTATCCAGGGGCAGAAAGCCCCGCTGGCTGCCATAGCAGTTCCTAAATACTGTCCTTGAACTCAGTCTCATGGAGGTGGGGTGCAAACATGTCCTATAACAAAGTTTCTGTGCTGCTGTGCAAGATTTGAGGCTTTGCTGTATAGTATGGTTGAACTTAATGTTGAGCTGCATGTGTTATATTGCATACCTTTGCACATATATAATAAATGCAGTAAATGTATTTTCATGCATGTTTCTGACACGGTATGTTGTGCCATTACAGCTAAGCCATCCAAAACCTATGAGCAGACTTTCTGAGGTGTCATGTGCATATATGCTCACTCTGGTAGTATATTTCTCACTTTGTGCTAATTCAGAGCAACCACCAAGTTAGTGGTTGCTTCTCGTTGGGGGGGGGGGGGAAGACACCCCCCCCCAAAAAAACAAAACACCCCCCCCCCCCCCCCCCCACCCCAACCCCCCCCTTTTT
>VYXH01012448.1:10459-37871 GCA_013397275.1 Burhinus bistriatus | reverse complement strand
CCTAAAAAAACCAAACACCCCCCACCCCCTCCCCCAAACCAAACCTCTACATTTTTTTATCTAAACTCCTCAAGGAAAAAGGAAATTTTGATTGAAGGATGTCAGCTCAGTTGCTGGCATAAATCCACATATAGTTCAAATAGTTGCACAGTGTTTCTTTCCGTGTACACTGGTTACAGTGTAGCAATAAAGAGATGACATGTCAGTATTAAAGCTTTTTAAGACTTTTACAAATAAGATATTTAAATGATGAATAAGGATTTAAATGTTGGTCCATTTTAATGCTAGTACATGAAGACTACACTATTAAATCTGGGATCTATTATCCCAGTGTTTAGTTTGTAGATAACAAAAAGACAAGCTGAATTCATTATTTGAGGAAAAAGAAGCATCCTCAGTTTTGTTACAGCTAAAATTTATTTTCTTTTACAAAAATAAAATCATTAAAAGGCAACTCAACAGACATTAAAATGTGGAATAAATGTTCAAGCTTAGGACAAAATATCGGTATTCCTAGTGGTGCTAGGTGAAAAGCTATTGAATGTTCTGACAAGATTTGAAATATTTATTGTATTAATACATTTCCCAAATGTGCTAGCTTACTGTTGTAACGTCCAACAAATTACAGAAGGATATCTCTTTAGCCCATTTTTATTTTCTGGTTACTTTTATGGAAATAAAATTTTAAGGACATTTCAGTCTTTTCAACTACACAACTGAGTAATTTTCTTTGCTTCCTGCTCAAACAGTCCCAGCAGTCTTAGCTGTGTTGCCTAGATACTCCATCTCCTGCGGCATCTGTAAATTGGCCAATTCAACAGGAGGATTCATATTCTAAATAAAAGAGAAATCTTGGGGTGGGGAGGGGGAGTAATTTGTTAGCTTGTAGCCTGAGTGGTGCTGTAAATTTTGCTGTGGAGAAAAATAAGTTTTTATCTGCTCAGTTGTAGGGGGTTAATCAGGAGAATTGCTGGTACGTTCAGAATTTGGTGACATTGATGAGGGTTGCATTCAGGATGGGAGTACATTGTAGCCCGAGATGTCTGTCCCCTTCAGGCAGAATGGCTCTTACTTCTATTGTTTGATTTTTTATTTTTTATTGCCCCTGGAATATATTTAACAAGTAGTAAGCTTTGTCTTTATATTCAGAAATTTGTCTAACAGTCATATTTCAAAATTCACTTCTGCAAGCATGTGCTTAACTTGTGCTCACATTAAAAAAATAATATAACACAGAGTTAAATAACTTGTATCTACGTATGTATATGAAAAGCTATATTAATACACGAATATAATTTTATCAATTATCATATATTTTGTCATTTTATCTTAGATGTTAGTTTATCTTGCCTATTTTTTAGATAAATCTGTTTGCAGAGCACTGGGAAATACTTCTCTTTCTTCTTTCCTTTCTTCCTTCCCATAAGTGATTGCTGACAGTTTTACCAGTACAGGTTTGATTCTGTTAAAATTCAGGTTTTTGTAAGCAAAGCAGCAAAAGCAGCAGAATGGATAATGCAGTTCTTTGTCTTACACATGTATTTGCAGAATTTGCTAATTAAGTAAACAGGGTTTAAGGAAAATTATGATTGGCAGGTTTTTTCCATGTTTAGAGTTTTTAAAGTGCAAAGCTTAGAAAATTGGTAGTTCAACTTGCTATGTCTGTAATAAGCTTAAAAAGCTATCTGCTAATGGGCTTAGTTTTCTCAACTTAATTCTTCCATTTTTAGCTTGCACTGCTGGGCTGTGAAAATAGTGAAATGTAGAAAAAGTTCTGTTTGAAATTCATATCTGGAGCTGGATTAAGCTTTCTAATGTATGCTTAGTACAACAGGAAGCCTCCACTGCTTTAGAAAGGAACAAAGTCTTTTTTATGTACCTCTGATTCTCAAATATTAATCTTTATTTGCGTTGTTAAAATTATGATATATAGAAGGAGCTGTGGATTTAGAATGTCATAAATTGGCTGGTTTTCCTTTCAGTTTGAAGTAAAAATGAAAAAATTCTTTTGATATTTTTTCTCATTTTGCTTTTTGTCTCATTTTGCATTTTTTTTCTTACTGGCAGTTGTACCATAACTTATCATAACACTTTCGTCCCAAGGTTGTTTGTTTTTTTTTTCCTGAAGGTAAATTAAATACTGGAAAAATCAAGTTTTATGAAATAATATGACAATGGGCTACCTTTCTGTTGAAAGAGGCACTGATTCTTATGAGACCTCCTGTATATGCATGCTGTGAGCATAGCCCTGCAAGAGGTGTTTTCTCATTTAAGAGAGTTTCTCAGCTGGCTCTTCTATGTAAGCATGAATGTCTTTGTCCTAGTAAACTTTGATTCCAGACACTTATTCATACTTTAGTAGTGTTATTGCTCCCTCTTGTGGTTCCTGCAACTCTGGAAGGTTTTTTTTTAGATTTGAGGTTTTTGTATTGAAACAGTTTTATCATTCTAGCAAAGTGTAAATATAAACAATAAGCAAAACCCCCAACTTCTGTAAAAGTTCTCTGACCAAACTTATTTTCTTTTTTTATATATATATATATATATTTTTTTTTTATGTTGCACAAAAAAAAAATAAATATTACCCTATTCAGGCTGAAAGTCCTATTAAAATGAGAACCATCTGGGGCAGAGTTGTGTTGCCAAACAGTTTCTGATTTAGTTCTGCACAAAAGTAAAGAGGTGACTGTGTGTGACATTTGCTGAACGTTGACATGTCTACTCTATTTCTGTTGTAGAAGTGTGATCATAGATTTTTTTATTTTATTTTTTTTTAAGGTTTAAATCCCTTTTGNCCACTGCTTTAGAAAGGAACAAAGTCTTTTTTATGTACCTCTGATTCTCAAATATTAATCTTTATTTGCGTTGTTAAAATTATGATATATAGAAGGAGCTGTGGATTTAGAATGTCATAAATTGGCTGGTTTTCCTTTCAGTTTGAAGTAAAAATGAAAAAATTCTTTTGATATTTTTTCTCATTTTGCTTTTTGTCTCATTTTGCATTTTTTTTCTTACTGGCAGTTGTACCATAACTTATCATAACACTTTCGTCCCAAGGTTGTTTGTTTTTTTTTTCCTGAAGGTAAATTAAATACTGGAAAAATCAAGTTTTATGAAATAATATGACAATGGGCTACCTTTCTGTTGAAAGAGGCACTGATTCTTATGAGACCTCCTGTATATGCATGCTGTGAGCATAGCCCTGCAAGAGGTGTTTTCTCATTTAAGAGAGTTTCTCAGCTGGCTCTTCTATGTAAGCATGAATGTCTTTGTCCTAGTAAACTTTGATTCCAGACACTTATTCATACTTTAGTAGTGTTATTGCTCCCTCTTGTGGTTCCTGCAACTCTGGAAGGTTTTTTTTTAGATTTGAGGTTTTTGTATTGAAACAGTTTTATCATTCTAGCAAAGTGTAAATATAAACAATAAGCAAAACCCCCAACTTCTGTAAAAGTTCTCTGACCAAACTTATTTTCTTTTTTTATATATATATATATATATTTTTTTTTTATGTTGCACAAAAAAAAAATAAATATTACCCTATTCAGGCTGAAAGTCCTATTAAAATGAGAACCATCTGGGGCAGAGTTGTGTTGCCAAACAGTTTCTGATTTAGTTCTGCACAAAAGTAAAGAGGTGACTGTGTGTGACATTTGCTGAACGTTGACATGTCTACTCTATTTCTGTTGTAGAAGTGTGATCATAGATTTTTTTATTTTATTTTTTTTTAAGGTTTAAATCCCTTTTGATTACATTGTTTGTTGACTGTTTTGTATATGTAGTTTTCAGCAGAGCAGTACAACAGTGAACTGAGTCTGGAGTGTATTTGAAATTTGCAGAACAGTTTAGGAGATCTAAGTATTCTTTCACTGACTTAGAATTCTGTTTCAGTAAATTAACCTAGACTTTTTTGTGTATATCTCTTTTCCGGTTGTATTCATTACGTGCGTTGTGGGGGTATCTTACCTGTCTAAAAATCCAGCAGTGTTGGATTCTTTCTTCCTGGGTAATAGTACAATACCCAAAACAGTAACTTCCAATTTTACTGAGGCCACTGGATACTACTTCCCAGGTACCGTTTAATTGAGGCTACATGTGCTCTTTGATTTGAAGCCTGAAGTAATTAAAAATAAAGGCTGAGATTGTAATCAGCATTGTACATTACAAAACTTGAGAATTCCTTCAAGATCATCTACTTAAAATACTGGTTAATTGAACCTCTTTATAGATTGTTAGTGCCTTTGGCTATGGTGTTTAAAGTGCAATGGTACTTCAGAAACTGGAAAGTATTTTTTCGGTAAGTTTTTTTAAATTCACAACAGCATTAGTGACTGCATTCAAAAACCGCAAAGAAATCTTTCCAAATTACTTACCGAAAGGTATCATAATTTTAACATGACAAGACATCAGTCTCCCTATAGCTTTTTGGTAGTTAGTAAGTAATTAGATTTCTTTTGCACACTTGCAAAAGTCCTGAGTAAAAGCAGATGTTGCCTCAGCAGGAAGTAACCTCACACCATGAAATTTCTGCGCTGACATACTTAGAATACTTGACTTTCTTGAGCTGTTTTCCCATATGCTTTTGGAAGTTTTCACATTCTGATTTACCTCTCTAGGAAACCTTCTCATCCTCAGCTTGAAGCTTTCATTAAACATATGTCCAAAGGGTCTGCAGCCCAAATGGATGGTTCCCTAAGCAGCCTGCCTCGTTACCCTAGTCATTCTTTGTGTGAAATGGGAGAGCTTACACAGACAGGTAAGTTTCCATGGCAGCTCTGTCTTTTCCTCTGCTCTGTTAAATACAGTCTGCATGAAAAGGGATCTTCTATTTTTCTTTACGTTGAAATAAGTGCTTTTTTATGGGAAGCTTGTAATGTTGGTCATAGCCTAGGTTATGCTGGGATATGAATAAAGTATTAGACTCTCTACTGTAAAAGTGGTGACAGTCCTAGAAACCACACTTGCCAGTTCTGTTACAGATTGATCACGCTTAGCATCTTTTCTGACTGTAGTTGTAACAAGTCAGAGCACCTTTCCTTGGTGTGGCTCCACACCACAAAATTGCTTTGCCACCCTTGTGAAAAATGGCATTGCTCAGTCCCTCCTGAGGAAGACCTCTTAGTGGTTGGTTGGCAGTTCAGAGTGGCCCTGGAACTGAAGAACAATCACTTAGTTGCCAGTTTTTACCTGTGATGTAACTGTGTCCCCTGCAAGAGATTCAGATGTACCAGACACATTTGGTGCTTGTATTATGGAAATAGAAAAACTTCATATATCTGGTGCTTCCACCCCCCACCCAGCTTTGTAATGAAGTTCAAAGAGCATGCTTTTTCTGGCATATTTATTTATGTGTGTTTTCACCACAGGAAAAAGAAGCTTATTTTCTTACTCCATCTACCAGTTCCTTCTGAGCTAGTTATTGGGAGAAAAGGTGGAAATATCAGCAATTAAATTCCAAACAACTTTTTTAAAAAGTGAACTTTTGAGGCTTCATCAATACTGCCGCTAGGAGAAAGGCTGCTGAACTCTGCTAGCGAACATATTGTTTAGTTTATCTGTACCAAAAGGGTAGGGGAGATAACTGGAAGTGTTGTAGTCAGGGATTTGACTATGTAGAGGAAGGTATGCGGAGAGCTGGGAGTATTGTGGTGCTGGGGGCATTGGGAATAATAGAAAGAGAGAAGGGTTTGGGATTGGAGAGGGAAAGCGGAGGTAGTGCTGGATGACGGCAGTGATAAAAGGGCTATTTGGAAAAGATCTGGGAGAGCTGTCAGCAGGTGACACAAAATACGAGGGGAACAAAAGGTAAGAATGCAGAAGCATAGAAACAAGTTGCCAATTTGTAAGAAACAGATTTTCACAGATTACACAGCTCTTGGAATTTTTTGTGTTCTCCACCCAGAATAGCCAGCTGAACTGGTATGAACTGAAGTTTGTGTGTTCGTTTGTTTGCACTTATTCTTCTGCATGTATTCATATCTGTGGATCGAAAATAAAAATACAGAAGTGTTTTACCACAAACATGTGGAAACATACTGTTGCACAACTGGGCAGAAATGTGGTTGTGAAAAGGGTTACTCACATGTGGATTTTTCTCTTCAACATTCATTAGTTTAATTTGAAAATTCATATTAATAATACTTTTCTGTTCTTCTGTGTCTTTTCAAATTTTAACATTGATCCATTCCATTTTATTCCCATGCCTTGCTTTTAACTGTGTTGCTCTTTTTATCTTAAATGCCAATGACTGAAAGAGGATATCACAGTGGGTCTGGGTAGTCCATGGGTTTGGAGACTGACTAGAGAGAATGAAGAGAGTGTTGAAGATTTGGGGAGTTAGCACCGTTTTCCTCTTGCCAACTGTCTTTCCAGGAATCTCCTATATTTTTTAGTCCAAAACTTGCCTGTCAAATCCTCATATGTTTTGGGATCCCATCAGAAGCAGTATTTGTGTTAGGCTGGTGTCAAGTCTTGTGAAGTGCCGTCAGGAGAAATCTAGTCAGGTTACCAAGGAACTCTTCCTAACACAAGCACGTTTTGTGTGAAACCCGATTCATCATTGCACGCAGCTTGTAACTGAGCTAGTATTTGGGACTTCTATTGCCTGTAGCAAGTTCTGTAGGTGTTCTAGTTGCAAAGGGTTCATGCCTCTTGCTTTGCTGCTGTGAGAGAATAATACAAGCGAGGTGGACTCTGGAGTAAAGGTTTTGCTGTGTGAGAAGGATACGCACCCTCTTCCTTTCCAGCTGGGTAAAGGCAGAGCATCAAGCAGTTTGTGTACTTCCTGAAGGAAGATGGAGAAGGAAGTTTGATGCGATTGCCATAACTCACCACTCTGTTTTGTGAGTTTACACACTAGTTTACATTCTGTGTATTCATTTCCTGACTGCTGGTAGTTTTACTGGCTGCTGTAAATTTGCAGGGAGCACAGCATTCACTGCCTGTCTGAAAACCTGACGCAGGTGCAGTCCGGATCCATCTTCAAAACTGTCTTACTTTTATAGTCATGTTAGACTCATTCAGTCTGTGTCTCTAGTCTGAAGAACAAATATTAAACCCCTAAGACTTTAAACAAATTTTACGGAACCAGCTTTTTCTATCTATATCTCAGTTTAGCTCCTGATATCTGAGAGATACTGAAGAACAGCAGCTATCTCATATTTCATAAAATTTTCCTAATAGTCAAGCATAGGTGAAGTTCAGTTTTGAAGTTCATAACCTTTTAACTGATTGTTCATTTGTCAGCAAGACTGCTAGCTGTATTTTTTTTTTTCTGCAACACTAAGAAGATTCTAATCGTGTGTTGTAATTTCTTAAAAAATTCTCTTTCAGGGGTTGTGCAACACTTGCGAAATGGACAACTATTACGAGAAATTTATATAAACAAACATAAACTTCTTCTGAGTGACTGGACAGCAAAACAGCTCTACTTGGAGACAACAGGAAAAAGTCGAACCCTGCAGAGTGCGTTGGCGCTGCTTTACACTTTTTTGCCAGATTTTGACTGGAAGAAAATTAACATGAGGCATCAGTGGAGCACCATTTTTTGCTCTGGAAGCTGCGACTGTCCTATGCGAAACCATTACCTAGAAGAGGAACAGCGCAGACAGTACAGTTTACGGGTGAAAAACAATGACTTGGAGAAAATCTATGTGGATATGGCGAAGATTGTAGGCATTCCCACCAGGCAGCTGAGAGCTTCTAACCCAATAGATTCTCTCTTGTGCTATTTTTGCCACAATGTCAGTTTTCCGTGTACCAAAACTGGCTGCATTGGTATGGAACACTTCAAAGTAATCAAAAGACATCAGTTGGAGGATGAGAGAGAAAGACAGGAAAAGAAACTTTATTTCTTGTATGCGCTATTGGCTACTCATCCTCTCCTCAACCAGACTGTTAATCGGCTGCAGCGTATTGCAGAAGGCAAGAAAGAAGAAGTATTTGTTCTTTACTCTGCACATGATGTCACATTGTCACCTGTTCTTAGTGCCTTGGGTATTACAGAGGCCAGATTTCCAAGATTTGCTGCCAGATTAGTGTTTGAGCTGTGGCAGGATGGGAAGAGACCCAAAGAACACTTCATCCGCATCCTGTATAATGGCGCTGATGTCACATTCCAGACCTCATTTTGCAAGGATTATTATAAACGTTCCAGCAAGCCAATGTGCCCACTAGAAAAATTTGTTAACTTTGTCAAGAGGGATATGTTCTTGGTTTTTAACAGCACTAGTTATTATGATGCATGTCGTAGAAGACCACTGTAGGGAAGGAAAGCGAAAAGGAAGCAATGTTAATTTGCGTATCAGTGAAAGTCTGTATTCTGGTTGAGGCGCAGTTCAGTTCTGTTATTTCTTGTACTTGTATGTGTAAGAACAAAAGGATATTGCTTGAAACATTCTTCAAATAGTTTTATTTTCAGTCAAACTGCAGATGGTCTCCAACAGAAGAACAAGTACTGAGGGAGTGTTATGTATATGTGTATGCTCACATATGCTGTGATAACTATGTTAACTGTAATGAAATGATAAATCACATGGGCTACTGTAACCTGGACATCGCTTGATAAAGGGTGAGGCATCGTAGAGCAATACTTGGATACCATAAGTTTAAAAGCAAACCCATTTTTTTTTCGCCACCATCTCAGTCATCTTCAGCAGTTTGTATCAAGGTATTTATGAATTCCAGGCATCTGCATTAAACCATTTGTAAGGAACTCTTGAAGCTCCCTACTCAAAAAGAAGCATTTTAATATTTAGGGGCAGGTCTTTAAAGCAAAGTGCATGTGAGTATTTGTGCATGCGTACCTGAGCATGTACAAATGAGCGGGTGCCTTTTTGACCTCACAGACCTATAAGTACTTGGCTATTGTTGCCAGTGCCAGAGAATGGTGTACTGGAAAATGGATACAAAACTCTGTTCTTTGATCGCACTTTCAGCACTTTGAATAGTTCAAACACAGTCTAGAAATATGTAAAGGTCTTGTGACATTAAAATACATAGCAAACACTAACATTACCACTAAACTTGTGTGGGAAATTAGGATTAGAAATCAGTTTTATGGTGAAGTGTTGGACTCTTTCCTGTTGTGAACACGTTCAAGCTGCTGTGCTATGAAACAAATCAGTGTTTTAGGAATTTGATACAGTGACTGTTTGAGACAGCTTGACTAAACACTAAGAAAATTTTGTAGTTGAGTTAGTATTTTTATGGACTAGCAAGCTCTTATTTTGTAACATCAGACTTGTATATACTGTACTGTGTATATTTATAACACAGTAGATCTTTCGTACTTGTTTAGTTTGTAAAGACTTGTGAAGCTGACTTTTAGACATTTTTCCCCTTGATCAGGATGTTTAGACTTAAGAATAAACTGTCTTTTATGGATAACAATGAGTAGATACGAAAACTTGTACTTCAAACTGCTTTTGTCTCTTTAGGAGTAGTAAATTGAAACCCAATTTTTAATAGAACTCATAGAAATTTTATAATGGTGGAGGTTTTTTACACCTCTAGAAATAATTTAGTCTGTGACTTGTGATTCAATGGTGCTAGTTTATCAAAGAAAACATAGCTCAGCCTAAGTTCTCTGACTATTGGCATTCCACTCTCTCTGTTTTCAATGCTGCATTTGAACATGTTTCTTTAAATAAAATTTTGGGGACTCTTTGTATACTCGTGTCTTATGTTTATTCTGACTTCCTTAGCTGTTGGCAGTAACAAGATAAGTGTGTATTGTTAAGCTGCTTGTTGCTTTAGTAACTTCTGTACTTAGTATGTTCTGGTTCCCAGTCTGAGAAGGAGCAGGTAAACATTTTGTGAATACTGAAATAGAAATTGTGATAGAAAATTTGGGGCTTTTGTGCCACATTAGAATGTGTAACTTCTGGAAAGGTTTTCTTTCTGTCTAAGAGACTAGCTGCATTAGTCGTCGTACAGGTTTGTGTGCTGGAGAGCAAACAGGAAGAGAAAAATCTCAAAGTTGAGCTCGCTTTGCGTAAACTATGTGAACTGGACCATTTGTCCAACATCAGTACCAAATACTCTGAAGAGCTGTTGAGCTATCAGCAAAAGGCAGCAATAGCTCTTCAGAGTGTTATCTGTTGCAGCTTTGATGCTCTTTGGTGGCATATAATTGGTGTTTCAAGTGTGTTGTTTAGAAACTTTGAACCCTTAACAGTGTCTGCAAATGCCAGTCTTGGTGTCTTCAAAAGCCTGTGCTAGGAATAGCATCTAACCTTGCATTTTTCTCCTGGAGACAGACTGTAGAAGTGTTTTGTTTTGATTTCCTTGTGCAGAAGGATCCCCTTTGTCTGTTGGAGGGGTTTTGAGATGCAGCCATGAATTGGAGGAGATACGAATTTGGATGGATTTCTCATTTGTTGGGCTCAAAGAAGCATTGAGATCCCAGATAGTAATGACTATTGCACCTGTTTTCCAAACTTCTAGCTTAACTTTTCTGTAGAGCAGCAAAAACGCACTGATTTTATGGACCTTTGGTTGCTGGTCAACTAATAACCGTTCTACTTGAAGTCTCAAGTAGACCTTGGGGTTAATCCCCCTAGGTAAATCAGTTAAGTTGGGTGCCAGGAAACGTGTTCATGTGTATAGTCATAATGTCCTGGTTTGAGGTAAAACAGGACCAATTTTTTTCAGTAACTTTACTTTTTAGCTAGGCCTCTTCTAACAGCATGTTGTGCAGAAAACTGTTCGCTCTGAGTGATAAGACCCATGTTTATAGTTGATGCCAAGGAATGGGATGCGGAGAGGCTCTTGCTTATACTTACTGCTATAACACCCAAGGCCAGCTGACTTTGTTACTTGCCCTGTTGGAGGGTTGGAAGCGGAAAAGCGTAGAGGGGTCACCCCTGCAGGGAGGAGCGGACAGGACAGGTGACCCAAAACTGACCAAGAGGGGTATTCCATCCCATCGGTGTCATGCTCAGTATAAAAGCTGAGGGATCAAAGGGTCAGCTCTCTTTCTTCAATGGCTGGCGTCCAAGGAGGACTCTGTCTCTGCATCTGCCTTTGATCCCGATCCTGAATCCAGATCCGGAATCCAGTTTCCCATCCATCACTGAGTCTAGTCTGGGACTTCCCCAGTGCCTGCTGGTGACGTGATTGTCATCCTGGGAGCTTGATACGGTTTTGTGTATATATATTTCATTATTTTCTTTTTATTATTTTATTATTAATATTTCATTGAAGTAGTTTAGTTCCTTCTAAACTCTTAAGTCTCTCTTTTTCTGTCTCTCTCTCGCCTCCCTTCGGGAGCGGAGCAGGAGAGAGAGAGCATCCACCGGATTGGGCCAATCTGGCCCAAACCACAACACATACATCAAGAAGAAAGTGAGACAGATGCAGGAAGGTCAGTTTCTTTTAGTAGCTGCAGTTCCTCAGGTTGATCGAAATGTCAAATGTTTGTCCTTTCTAGATGTCTAATCTCAATCAATGCTGCTGTGTTGAAGGGTGTCCCTAATGATGGTGGTAATGATGAATATGAAGTATTGTTAACCTCTAGCCAGAGTTCTCTTTATGCGTAGAGAGATATGGGAACTGGTGTTTCATTCCTCACTTCTGTTTTCTCTTCCTCACTGTTACCTGTGAACTTCTGTTGTGTTTAAGGAGGGTGAAAAAGTGGGTGTAGGAATGGTTCGTGCTCTTTCCAGGATTGTTCATGCCAAGCACTCCCCCTGCTGTTGCTCCTTACTTCATGATCTCTGAATAAAGGAATGATCCTTAACATAATGTTTTAAAGAAAGTCAGTGTGGTGCTGAGTGACTTATAAAGAACAAACATGTATACAGTATATAAATGGAGGAGCACAGGCTGAATGTAACCCTTTTGCATAGAGAAATGTATAAGAAAAGAGGTGTGTGGCCATAGCGGAGTGTAACGAGGTGAAAGAGGCAGTGCACGTAATAGTTGATGTCTTGTCTTTGTCAGTTTTTCTTTTGACGTCCAGTCTATAATAGTTTGTACAATCAGAGCCATGTGCATGCAGTATAGTGAAAAGGCACCTACGTTATTTTGACTGTTTACAGTCGTTGCTCTTCCTGTATGCTCTTGGGCTTCCTTTGAAGGAGAAACAAGGTTACATGAAAATGAACAGGTAAGTAACTTTTCCTGTTTCTAAGGGAAATGCAGGTCATTGTGTTGTATTGTTATGGTTTGCTTACTTTACACATATGTGTACTTGGCTATTAACGAGACTTCTCCAGAACTCCCAACAAGGATTAATACCTTGATAATATTACTCTATCTCTGCTGTCCAGGCAGCTTTTGAATATCTCCAAGGGTAGAGACCACACAACATCCCTGGGCAACCTGTGGCAGTACTCAGTCACCCTCACAGTAAAGGGGAAAAAAAAAAAGTTTCCTTTCTCTTCAGGTGGAAGCTCCTGTGTTTCAGTTTGTCCCCAGCACCTCTTGTCCTGTCACTGGGGTCCGCTGAAAAGATCCCTCTTCTTTACACCCTCCCTTCAGATGTTTATACGCATCGATGAGATTCCCCCTGAGCCTTCTCTTCTCTGGGCTAAACAGTCCCAGCTCTCTCAGCCTTCCCTCATATAAGAGACGATCCAGCTCCAGTATCTTAATCATCATGGCCCTTCAGTGGGGACTCTCCACTAGCTCCATCTCTTGTACGTGGCATGATAAAGAGCATGATAGCTGTTTCAGTAAGAAACCTGGATTGGGGAATTTAAGGAAAATCTGCAGCAAAGTTTTCAAAAGCACAGAAGGGTCAGATTCTTCATATCGTTTAGATGGCTGAAGATGTAGATCAGTTACAGCAAAAGGTATCTCTTCCTGTCTTTTCATATTTTTGTGCTAATGTTATAAATGTTATAAATCATTTTTCCTGTAGCAGTCAGTGTGAACAAGAACTAACTTACCATGTTGCTAGTGCTTGCTTCGCTTACCTGTATATCCGAGGGTCAGTGGATGGGCATTACCAAATCTCTATGGTAACATAAATAAATAAAATAAACTAATTGTTCTTCTCTATATGCATAGTTCATTAAGATATCTCTTCTAGGCCATATACTCAGAGGATCTGTAGCAATGAAAGACATGGTACATCCATAGTGCTACTGAAAGAGCGAGCTGCAGGGCTGAGATCCTTCTCGCAAACCTCTGACTTGGCTATGGAGACAAAATGATAAGCAAATTGCATTATCAAACTTGATTAATTATTAGGTTTTAAAGTTTGACCTGATTTATGATGCAGTTTGCAACTGCAAGTCGATTTATATTTGGACTTAAGGTAATAAATATAACTACCTGAACAATGGAAAGAGGAATTTGTGGGAACTTATTAATCCTGGAATTGATGAATACTCTTTCTATAGGGATGCACTGATGAATGAGACCTACCAACTGAGAAACATTGACTTGTGCAGTTGCACAGTTTAATCAAATGATAGAGCAGAAATAAAAGCTTCTGCTTTAAGGAATGCTGTTTGAGTTTGTGTTGGTGCCTTGAAATTGATGTAGGAGTGGGATGTTTTGTTTGTGTGCTAACTACAGTATTTAGAAACTGATGTTTAAACATGCTGAGTACTTGTAGTGCGAGTGAAATGCGTGTAGTGTTTCCTCATAAAATTCAGCTTATTTTTCAGTGCACTGCTGATATGCAGTCTCCACCCTCCCCCCTCAATTTGTTTCAGTTCTGATAGGTATAATAGCTTTTGTTTTAAATACTCCTTGAACATTATAAATGCCAAATGGCTTGGTTTGAGCTGTCGTATTCTATTTTTGTATTTGGGAGTGGCTGAGAAGGCATCTAAATGCAAAATATTCTGGGGCAAAGTAACACAGAAAGGTTCTCTGAAAATGCTGGCGGAGAGCAAGAGATGTGAAGAACGAAAGAAATAGGGTGCCCCCTCGTGGCGGTTTTCTGTATAAAAATGGGTTTGTGTGAATTAAACTGGGGGCGGGGAGAAGCCTTTGCTCTGAAATTGCAACACTGTGAAAAAGTAGGGATAAAGCCAGGTAAGTTGTAGATGAATTCCATCCTGCAGTCTGAAAATGACGCCTCCTTCTCCATGGTTTAAGTGAATGGCTATTTATTTATAGAAGGTGCTCAAAACCTTGTGGGGTGAAGTAGGTATAATGATGACAACTGTGGTGGTTATTTTGAAGCAAGTTGTTCATATTGCTGAACGCAGGTGTATTCTCCAGGTCACTACAGCTTTTCTATCCTCCATACTAAATTCAGTCCTACTCTTTTCAGCAGAGCAAATTTTGAAGTTAGTAAAGCTTATGGTGTATGGAATTATAAAGCAGAATATTTATTTCCTTGTCAGTTTGCTGGCTTGGTCTCAGGTAGTTTGCTTGCCTTGTGATATGGTTTCTTCCACTTTTCTGCATGAAACCAGCTATGCCACATGTGTGTACTATGTCGTTATTCAAGTAGTTGAGATATAACAGGCTCTGAACTTTGCAAAGTTCCCTCAAACTAAAAACAAATACCATTAAGACCTTTAGATTTAGAACTACTTTTTAAGCTATTCCTTTAGGATCCCCTGACAAAAATCATCATTAAAAGTTTTTCTTCTATTGAAAGTTTAAAAAAAAAAAAAAAAAAAAGGGGAGCGAGTGGAAAGAGTGGTGACATTTGAAATGTAAAGCGGTCCAGATCTTACTCTAAGAATAGTCTTTATGGTAGAGGGGAAAAAAAACCCCAAACATCTGTTTGCCAGTCTTTAAGATGCTGGTGAAAAATGCTCATTGGAAAATGTGGGGAGGAAAAGTTTGAGCTGAAGTTGTTGCTGTTGAAGGTCCTGGCAAAACAGGACACAAAAGCTAAAAGAAGAAAAATAGGTAACGGAAATGGAAAATGTGGCCTTTGTTGCAAATTTGTGCATGCATCTTCCCTGCAGCAGGTGCAAACAGGCAGCTGTTCTAAGGATACTAGCCAGCAGACTGAGGGTCCAGACCAGCTACTGACAGACTGAAGGTCTAAGGCCAGTTACAGGTGTATCCATAGTGTGCAGGTGTGAGTGCTGGCGTGTACCCATGGGCGTGTGAGGTCGCAGGAAGATTAAAGGGTCCAGGGCCAGCTAATGGGTAGGCTGAGTGCTGTCTTGCTACTGGCTGGACCTGGGTACGCAGAGCTGCAGCAGTCTTGCTTCTGTAGGGCTACTGGAATTGGCAACTCTGAACAACTTTGTCATCAGAAACAGAACGATCTAAATAGGAGTTCTGCAGATTTAGATGATGGGAAAGATGACTGTAATACTGGTAAAACTGTTTCTTCCTTAAAAAAAGTCTGTCCGCCCAAAAGTGGTGAGCAACAGAGAGGGAACCAAGCCTAGCTTCTGATGAACTGATACTGGCCCACTGGTTGCTAATTTCATTCTCCTTTTTGAACTGGTCACATACTTAATGTTCTCCTCTGACAGTGCTAGTTGTAACAGGGTTTTGACCAATTCGGAGCCTCTTCAATTAAAAAAAAACCAACCAACCAAACCTTTCTAAGTAACAGGCTATAGTGCATTTCTGCTGCATTCCTACATGCATAGTTCAGGCATCAGAAGGATAATTAATGGCTACTGACATTACTAGCTGTCAAGTTGGGGCAACAATAATGCCTTGAGTGTGTTCTTATTCCCATCTGAAGTGCCAGAGAGGTATCTTTTTGCTTAAACCTCTTTCATAGGGGTTTAAATGATGTCCATTACTATGTAATAGAGCTGGTGTAAGATCGCATTTGTCAGCAATTACTGTGCTCTCAGCTGTGTTCCCAACCCTTTAGATGTGAACCCACAGTTAAGCAGGTTTATGGAAAGTTTGGCCTGTTAATAATTAACTTCTCCTTCAGTCTGCGATGTGGTAATTGGGTTTTTGGTAAGAAAGAAGACTGAAATGCATCAGCTTGCAGAAGAGTGATAAAAATATTTTTGCTTTTAATAGGGGACTGGAACCAGGCAGTCATGCTCTGAAGTGGTGGTTATAAGGAGGAAGGCAGCCAGCTTAAACACATAGGGATAGACAGGGTCTCATTAATTGTTCGGGCTTGTTGTGCATCTGTGCTACTTCTGACAGTGCTTATTCTGACTGGCATAGAATGGGAGTTAATTGTCACAGCAGTATCCATACATCCTGATATCCATGTGAAACCACAGGATTTGATTGAATCTTGCCTTTTCGTGAAGGACTGACCGCTTGCCATCCTTAATTTTTGCAAAGTATCCCGTCAGGATGCAGACCTTAAATTCTGTCTGTTGGGCCAGCAGCCCGCTATGAGGAAAAACTGCTGTAAATCCTGGAAGCACATGGCGGGAGAGAAAACAGCATTTCTCTGTCCTTGGTAGCTCCTTGGCAGGGTGGTTTTTCATGCCAGAGGTCTGGGCTTCTGCCCTAGCCATTGGGATTGGGGTTGTGGTGATTGCAGCAGCTGCTGGGGATCTAGCCCTGCATCTCACCAGCTGCATTGCTGCATGCCTTTTGCCATGCTCCTGCTGGTGACGCAGTTAAAATCCAGCTTATTTGCTCCTGCTTGTTTTTGTAGCTGTTCTCCTTTTCAGTTCTGCCATTCTCTGATGTTTTTGTGGGTGCTTGAAAAATGCTAACTATGGACCTTGTAATTGCAGCATACACGGGCTTCTTCTGTCCTTTAGAACTACAGTTTTCCTATCATAGAATTGTTATGGTTGGAAGAGACCTTTAAGATTCTCAAGTCCAACCGTTAACGTAGCACTGCCAAGTTACTACGAAACCATGTCCCTCAGCACCACGTCTACCCATCTTTTAAATACCTCCAGGGATGGTGACTCAACTACTTCCCTGGGCAGCCTGTTCCAATGTCTGATAACCCTTTCTGTGAAGAAATTTTTCCTCATATCCATCTTAAACCTCCCCTGGCACAACTTGAGGCCATCTCTGGGGAGACCTTATAGCAGCCTTCCAGTATCTGAAAGGAGCCTACAAGAAAGCTGGAGAGGGACTTTTTACAAGGGCCTGTAATGACAGGACAAGGGGTAGAGGCATCAAACTGAAAGAGGGTAGATTTAGATTAGATCTCAGGAAGAAATTCTTTACTCTGAGGGTGGTGAGGCACTGGAACAGGTTGCCCAGGGAAGCTGTGGATGCCCCATCCCTGGATGTGTTCCAGGCCAGGTTGGATGGGGATGTGAGCATCCTGGTCTAGTGGGAGGTGTCCCTGCCCATGGCAGGGGGGTTGAAACTAGATGGTCCAACCCAAACCATTCTATAATTCTATGATTTCCTCTTATCTTGTTACTTGTGAGAAGAGACCGACCCCACCTCACTACAACCTCCTCTCAGGTAGCTGTAGAGAGTGACGAGGTCCCCCCTCAGCCTCCTTTTCTCCAGGCTGAACAACCCCAGTTCCCTCAGCTGCTCCTCATAAGACTTGTACTCCAGCAAAGGCAGCCCCGGAGCTGTCTGGTTGCGAGGCTTTCCCTTCTAACCTTCCGTGCCTGGCTGGGGAGCGGGGCTTTCGCCTCACGGGCCAGCTCACCAGCCGTGCTGAGGGGTGATGGCCGGCGCCTCGGGGGCGAGGCCGGGTGAGCGAGGCCGGTTGAATGCGGAGCCCTGGCGGCGCCCGCCTGGCCCGGCCGCTGGCTGTCACCGCCTCGGCGGTCATCGCCTCTCCCCAGCCCTGCGCCTGCCGGCTGGAAAGTCCTGAGGCAAAACTGGAGAGGAGGGAGGAGGAAGGCGGCAACCGCCTCCTCAGGCGGGCCTGCGCCTCCTGCTGGTGACCGGCCGGCGCCATGTCCAGTGGTCAGGGAGTGCAGCCCGTGAGGAGGTGGTCGTTGCTTGGCGTGGAGAAAGTGACAATAAAATGGAGTATGTCCTCCTGCTACGGTTTTGGTAAGGACATATAATAATAGCATGATGGTCACCCAAAAGGCAAAGCCACGGGGAACATGGAAGGTTGTTGCTAAAATATGAGAGTGCGAGATGGGAGCAGGAGACCTGGGCAGGCCGGTGAGCCCTTGCTGTGCCCGGCCGTGCCATGGACGAGGGTGGGCTGAGAGACCCCCACTCTGCCCCCACCACTCTGCCAAGGCTTTGGGCATCACTCTGAGACTGCACAGGGCTTTCAGCACCACTGCTGAGATTCACACAGCTTTGTCAGGAAACACAATCAAAAAAAGCAAAGGTCAACCAGGGCTTAATTTTTAGGTATGAAAATGGTAGTAAAAGAATGTCTTAATCAAGCACGTTACAAAGTTGCTAGTGTTTAAGTTGTGATTGTAAAGAAATCATGGAATGTGATTCTGTGAGTCAGTGATGGACTAAGATGCTTGTTCCTTTCAGTTGCATTTGCAGTCCTGTGTATTTGTATTTGCTCACTTGCTGTGCAAGCAAAATCTTAGCAGTGCTAACTTGTGATGAAGTATACAAACCAGGGATTTATTTGGAGAGAGAGGATCTCTCCTCCCTAACAGCAAATCCCCAGAAGGTATTTCTTCCAAGTTACTTGAATGCCACCCCAGTCAATCTTTTGCTTCATCCAAAAAATCTGGATACAGGTTGAGTTCATGTCCTGTGTTGATGTTGTACCCCAATTTCAAATGATATTTTTTTTTTTTAATTACCTGAGAGTATTTATGCTGTATCTCTAGAGGGAGTAAACCAGCACTGGCACACTTTGACAGAAAGTCATCAGCTTTTATATGAATGTGTATTTCTCTATAAATATGGACATAGATTTCATCCAACCTTGGCCATCATGAAGGTGTTTTGGTAGTTGTATGGAGCACTTGGAAACTGATCAGGGAACAGAAATATGAATAGCATGTGCATGAGATGAAACAGCTACAGAATGTCCAATATTGAGAACTGGAATCAGCAGGTACAGGAACAGTTTGCATGAGAGCTCGAAACTGAAATATGTCATGGAATCAGAATTGTAGAATAGTTTGGGTTGGAAGGGACCTTTAAAGGTTATTTAGTCCAACCCCCCTGCAATGAGCAGGGACATCTCCAACTAGATCAGGTTGCTCAGAGCCCCATCCAACCTGACCTTGAATGTCTCCAGGGATGGGGCCTCTACCACCTCTCTGGGCAACCTGTTCCAGTGTTTCACCACCCTCATTGTAATAAATTTCTTCCTTATATCTAGTCTAAATCTACCCTCTCTTAGTAAAAAGGGACTTCACCTGACTGCTATGACTTCTCAAATGTCATGGAGGGTGGCTTGGCAACTACATCAGCCAATTCCCTCAGGGCTCTGGGATGCATCTTGTCAGGTCCCATAAACTTCTGTATGTTCAGGTTCCTCAGGTGGTCACGAACCTGATCTTTTACAGTGGGAGGGACTTGTCTTGTGGTCCATCCACTTGAGAGGTATGGGAAGAGAGATTGCTAGTGAAGACTGAAGCAAAAACGTTGTTTGGTCTCCTAGCAAACTACTTGCAAATTTTTAAACTTCTGATTCTAAACTTCTTATTTAAACTTGCTGCAAAGTTTGGCTTTTCTGGAATCCAAATAGTGCCTGTGAGTTCATGTGCATTTGTTTGTGTGTCTGCATATAAATACAAATTTTTATAGGGGATTCTTATAAATAAGTACATGGAGGGGAAAAAGCTTTATCTTCAGCTCTCATATCTCTCAAGCCAGAGTTGGGCTTGAATGGTACACTTTGTGTGTACTGTTCTCTTTCCTCAGGCCCTCCTAAATGTGAATTTTCAAAATTTCTGTATGCAACTTTCCAGGAATGTTCCCTGTAGGGAAAGTAATTTTTGTAATGAAAATACTTCCCAGTAAGAGGAGGTTAGTCTGTCCTGTTAAATATTGATCTAAATTTTCAAGCTATTATGGCATTTATCAATTCAGTTCCTATCAAAAATACTGGGAGGTGTATAGTTTATCTGCACAGAGCTAGGCAAAGATATTGCTCATTACCTTCTTGAGATGTTAGGAACAGAAAATGACTTTTGCCAGTGGAGAAGAATTAGGTGCCTCATATCAAACACTTTTAGCAGCTGTTTTACCTACTGAAGAGTTTTCCTCAGTCTGACAGAATAGCAATATGCTGCTTTTACCCTGGTAGGGCAGCTCCATAAATGACCTATTTGTTGGATGTATGGAAGAAAAGAACATAAAGCTTTGGTACGTTAGTCTGGTACTTGACTGAATCTCATCTATTTGTAGCATTTTAACACAGAAGTGAGGGTTTTTTTTATCGCACCCACCATTGGTTTGGAGAGGTCTCCGCTTGGTAACTTTTGAACCTGGGTTGATTTCAACATTTGACAGGAATGTAGAAGTCTCCAAGTTCTACAGATTTTGTGACAATATATGACCAGCCTGAGGAAAGAGATCCTCCAATTGCGCCATCTGTAGGGAAAGTTAAAGCATGTTCTGAAGACAGTTAAGCTGATCAGAGATGAAATAAAAATGCACAGACACCAGACTTCTTAAATCCTGAACCTAATTTTTCTTCTTTGTTCTCCATCAATAGATATTTGTCCATAAAGGTAGTGCAACTAAGCATTTCCAGATTTGTGCCTGTAGTCTCAAATAGCTGATCTGCTCTGAAGATTGTCTGTAGGGAGAGCAGGTGGGTAGGTTCCAAATTATTTTTTGTGACATGGAAGTCTGCTTTCTTGGTGTCAAGAGAAGAAGCAATTTCAAGTGAATCTTGCGAGAAGCGTTAGCGTGGTATTTGCATTAAAAAAATGATACATGCCATCCACCTGATGGACGCTAACAGTATAGGCAAATGAGCATGGCCCCTTCACAGCTATGAAACAAATTTTGCAAAGGCTCACCTGCACCCTGATTGAAAATCCTCAACTCACTCCAATATGCAATGTCTGTTGGGAAGCTCTAACAGAGAATAAGATTCATCTGTGATTTTACTGACCACTGAAATTGCCAGTTGAGTGAAGAAATGTCAATTCAAAATAAAAGTGGCTGGAGGGAAACTTTTTTGTTAATTCAAGTTCTACAGACTTTTACAAGAAGTAGTGAAAGGAATTTTAACCCTAACATCCTGATGAAATTCCAGACTCTGTAATTACATTGGCTCTGAACTCCACCTGCAGTGTTAATGTAAAAAGCTGTTCTGCTTCAAGCTGTAGCCTGCTGTGCAGCTATGGTGCTCAGTGTCAAACGGGTGCTGGAGTTCATCTGAGAGGTAAATGATAGTATAATGTATATAACTTATACAGTGCTTTGTTGCAATTTTCAAAGGACTTCAGGATTCCTCAGGATAAAATACGCAGCAACAGTTAGATACTACTTGAAGGGAGACATTTTATCAGCCTGGTTGGTGAGTTAACTTTTTGGAGATGCTAAAGTTTTATGCTTAATTGTGTGTTTTGCTAAAACTTAAAACATGAATACACTATACGTATAATCAGTATATAGCTACATCAGTTCAGTGTCTCGGAACTTAGGTTGACTCTCCTTGTAAAAGTAGATCAGTAAAAAGGTCTTATTGATTGAATAGAGAATCTGTGCTACTAATTTAGGAGTGTTTGCCGAGTTCTGTTTGCTGGTCAGGTGTGTATGATCTCTGAAAGAAAGTGCTTCCATTGCACAATTGTCTTGACTAGAAAAGATTTAATTATCTATTTTGAGAAAAGGCAGTGAAAAAAGAGGTATTCTGCAGCTGGGTAGTGTTGAGTGTGTGCCATCTCTCAGTAGTATTTTTGTAAATGCAGGAATTACCCAGTATCTGTCATTCTGCAGGTCGTGTAGGATTTACCAGGGGTAAATCATGCTTGACCAATCTGATAGCCTTCTATGATGTTATAACTGGTTGGCTGGATGAGGGGAGAGCAGTAGTTGTCATCTACCTTGACTTCAGCAAGGCTTTTGACACTGCCTGCCATAACATCCTCATTAGGAAGCTGAGGAAGTGTGGGCTAGATGAGGAGACAGCGAGGTGGATTGAGAGCTGGCTGTGTGACAGAACTCAGAGGGCTGTGATTAATGGAGCAGTGTCAAGTTGGAGGCCCGTAACCAGTGGTGNAGGGCAACAAAGATGATTGGGGGATTGGAGCATCTCCCTTACGAGGAAAGGCTGAGAGAGCTGGGACTTTTTAGCCTGGAGAAGAGAAGGCTGAGGGGAGACCTTATTCTTGCTTAGAAGTATCTAAAGGGTGGGTTGCAGGAGGATGGAGGCAGTGGTTCCCAGTGAGAGGACGAGGGGCAACGGGCACAAGTTGGACCATAGGAAGTTCCATTCAAACACAAGAAAAAACTTCTTTATGGTGAGGGTGACAGAGCCCTGGACCAGGCTGCCCAGGGAGGCTGTGGAGTCCCCTTCTCTGGAGATTTTCAAGACCTGCCTGGATGCAGTCCTGAGTAATGTGGTCTAGGTATTCGTGCTTTAGCAGGGGAATTGGACTAGATGATTTCTAGCGGTCCCTTCTAACTCTGAAAATTCTGTGATTCCATGATTCCATGGTGTAACAGGGCTGGTCTGCATGGTGGATTGCTGACAGGCTGTTTGGCTTAGCAGAATTTTGCAGGTTTTTTGGAGGATTTTTCTTCAAGGAGTCAGTTTGTAATTTATGGTGAAACAAAGTTAAGAGATTTACATTACTTTCTTATTAAGTAAGCAGTGTTCACTGTTCTGTGGATAGGGATTTACAAACTGAACGTTATTCCTGACACATCAATGCAGAGGACTTCCAACATCTATAGCCTGAGTTTTGGCTTTATACTGGATGTGAAACATTACAGACTGCATTGAAATCTTGTGTGTGACTCAAAAAATTTTTGGTTACCCTAGACCGATCCCCATGCTAGTGTGTATACTCTGAAAGATGACCCTTTTACCAAAATGAACTGAACAAAGTGCTTTGACTAGACAGTGAAAGAAAAAAAAGTCTTGTCCTCTGATGCTTACCAGAATGTCAGCTATTTTCCCTAGTGCCAGTTTGATGCTATAGAGTCCACAGTACAGGAGCATCTTTGAAGTGGTTGTATTTAATTTGCATCTTGAGTCTCTGATTCTCACACCAGCTGTATCATATCATTAAGCTCCATTCTTACTCTTTATACACCAAACCACTCATTCTTAGGCTAGCACTTATACAAGGAAATGATGAGAACTTTATCTTTTTTAATAAACCCCAAACTGTAATTGAATGTAGAACTGCTTGAAATGACTGGAAGGCAACTGCTGAATTTAATCAGGACTTTAATGTACGTTATATATTAATGTAAATCTTACTTCTTCCTTAAAGTAATTCAGTATTCTGTTAATGCTTGTGTAAGAAACCACTGTGTTGGTGTGTGGAGGAGGAGAGTAAATGATTTGAGTAGAACTCCTGACACTGTAAGATGCTACTCGGTGTGAAATGACAGCTTCAGCCTGCAGGTGACAACTTAGTGTTCAAGTAACTTGAGGGAGGGAATATTTTTCCAGCTTGCCTTTGGCACTGAGAACCATTCTGCTTAATGCATCTTAGAATTTTTCTCTGCAAACTTTCTAAGGGTGGCAAGGACTTCCTAGGGGCTGCAGTGCCTTACCCTTACTGTTCATTCCTGCCTTGAGGTAAAGAGTGACTGAATGTTCCTTAAGCCGTGAGGAATAATTCCCCTTTGATCAGACATAGCCTGAGCAGTGTGCTACTGCTCTGTTCCTCTGCTGACTGTTTCTAAATTGGGCTGCAAACTGAGAGGTACCTGGAGCTTGATCATTTGTATTTTATTAGAAACTTGTCATAGCACAGAAGGCTGTGGTTAGAAACTCTCCAAATGAGAGAAATATGTTACCAATGTCAAATGAAATTCAAAATTCACATCAGTGACCACACTGAGCTGTGACTTCTTGTCTTCCTCCTCCCATTCTTTTTTTGCATCTGATTAAGATACAAATCAGCAGTGTCTGGATCAAAAACTTCACTGAGAGAGATGTCGCACTTTTTGCATATAGCATAGCAACCAGCCACCTCAGGGTGTAAAAATGAATACCCTAGGTGTTTGTTCCACAGTATCATAGAAGATATTGTTGCCAATGGAAATATGCCATGTTGGAGGCCAGGCTGCTCATCTGGGAGCCCTGTACTTGTAGAGTTCGACCATTTTCGAAGGCTACAATCAGTCAGGAACTTACATTCTGTCACACTTAGTCCCGGTTACAAATCCCTGCTCTATTTACATTCTTTTAGTAGGCCATCCATCCACAGGCAGTAGCATATTGATTATTATTTTCAGGTTGCCTCTTGCAGGCATCCCTTTAAGAAGTTTCACAGTCTTTTATAAATTTTGCAGATGACATTCTAAGCAAATATGAATGGATCAGTGAGAATTACCACAAACCATAAAGATGTGAAACCTTGTCATTTTAAAGAAGTGGGAAGAGGAAATGTCTAGGACTCAGACTTCTAGCCAAACAAAATGACCCTGTGTTTCAGTCTGAGCTATTTTAATTTTTAACTTTAGGAGCTAGCCACCGGAAAGGTGATGTGCTGTCAGGTTCAAAGTGACATAGCTTGAAATTTAGGGAGTTGGTCAACCAATGGGATCCCTCTTGGGGAAGATCTGAATCTGAGTTCATTCATTTCATGACTGATCTCATCTAGAGATTCTTCTCCTCTACTGTGATTCTAATATAGCCTAAAGCTGTTAATTGTTTAAATGTGAATAAGTTATTTTTCTGAAGACTTCTATATCTAACAGTGTCTTTGCCAGTCCTGGAAAGAATCTTGTGTATATCAAGGGGAAACATTCCTAATTATTGTCATTATATCAAGATTTGTTGTGGCTGTTTGGCTCCAGACCCCAGGAATATCACTAATTTCCTGTTCTTAAACTGATGGAGCAGGGAAAGTGTGTCTGTTTCTCCAGGAGAGGGTGTCCCATCACTGCAGGCCAGAAAGATCTTACATGCTCAGGGCTTATTCGCGCTTTGGTCTACTTTTTCCCATGCTATCTCTCAGCCAAAAACGGCTTGGAGAAGTGCAAAGACAGTAAATCTTAGTAAAAGAATAATGTATTTGAAAAGGTTGATGGAAAGACTATATATATGACTCTTTCACTTATCTTTCAGGAATATTCATACTGACGAGACCTGTTAATAAGCACAGAATGTAGCTTGAATGCACTGGGGGCAATTGTACCCAATTGCCCAATTGTATCACAATTATTTTTCGTTTTCTGTTTATGTAACAATCTATCCTATATGGTGTATTTCATTAATTGCTTACTGAAATCTAGCACCTGATTTGTGGGCCATATTTCTGTCTTTGTCTGATTTTGTTTTCAGAAACAAGGTGTGTTCTGTATAGCAACTACTATATTATATACGCCTATGCTGTGAATTATCTATTTGATTTTTAGCTTTCTCTTGAACGTGAAAGCAAGATGCCTTTTTTACTCTTTTCTCTTTAAAACAGTGACTCATTATTCAAATGTGTGGCAGCTTTAATGAAAATTTGCATGAGGCTGTAGAAGTCAGTCTAGCTGATGGTTATGGAATGAACACGTGCAAAATTTATTTGGGACTTCAAGATATGTGTTATAGTTTTGGTTGTTTATTTCTCTTCCAAAATCCTGGCAGCTGAAGAATGAGAAAAAGAATAAGCAGAGAGAGGATCGATAGCAGGAAAATTAACTTCTAATATAAAATGACAGCTTGACAATGAACATATTTGGTATGAATTGCAAATGCAGCAAAGACTGGGAACCGTAATCTGATAGGGTTTTTTTTCCCCCTGATTCTATATCATTCTTTTATAGAATGTCTTATTTGTACTAACACTATTTGTGTCATAGGAGCCATAATATAATTGATATTATATTGCAAAAGAATTCTCAGGATAGTTAGAAGTGTTTTATGCCTCCTCGGTGGCATTTGCAATTAATTTTTGCCGTAGTAAATGTTAATTTTGGGGGAATCCACGTAAGTTCTAAATCAAGGAAGTCTTCTGTACTCGATTGAATCACCTCATAAAAATAGATTATCTCAAAACTACTGCTCTTTGGTGCTCAGATGCCACGGAAGTGACTTAAGTTGGTATTATTAGAACCTGAACCAAAGCACGAGTGCTGACTTGGCTTGTGAATTGTAGCTGCAATCAAATTCAGACTCGGATCTTCAACTCTTTTGATTTAAAGGGATAGCTGGTGGCAGTGTATGTGTCGGGTTCAATTTCTACATTATGTACGTGGCAATTATGTTTCAGTTGTTTCTCCAAATGTTGTATGTGGAGTTTGGGTTTTTCACCAGCTAATTCTAGCTCTGTTTGCTAAACCTGATCCTTCACCTCCCTGTGTTTAGAAATAGCCAACTGACCTTGCATCATGTGAGCACAAACATAGCTCCTCACGGACTCTTGTGGGTTATTTCTATTCCCTCCAGCCTTTGCTGTGTGACAGTCTCAAAGGACCACATGCAGAAAGTTTCTTCTGAGATTCCTACAAAACAACCACTAATTCTTTCAGGTATTTCCCACAACTGCAGAGCATTCATTTGCACCAAATGAACTTGATTGAAAACTAGGGAGATGTTTAGTTTAGAAGCAATAAAAGGGTAATTGTCTAACCTAAAATAAGGATTAGAACTAGATGTGGTTTTGTGGCATGACCCTGTTTTACATCTGAAGCTGAACATTTAATAGAATGCATGGCTGAGAGACTTACCTTGCTGTGGTATCAAATACATTCCTATGCTTACATGTGTCCAATGTAAAAGATGGTATTTGAAGAAAACCAAGGCTTGGCTGCCTTCACTGAAATTTCCTAAGAGGGCTTAGTACCACTTTTCTGAGAATGACTTGCAAATCCTGTGTATTACAATGATTCAGACCTTCATTCACAGCTAAAACAGACCCATCAATTATAATGCTTCACCTTAAGAAAACTGGTCATTCCCTCTGGCCTCCGCTTGGCTCTTTGGATATGGATCACAGCTCCTGTACTTGATCTCATTTTAATTTCTTTGGTTGGCGGAACTGAAAGATCATCAGCCAACTCATTATGAGAACCATGGTGATGTCTCTTCCAGAGGTTCATTAGCACTCATTCAGCAAGGTTCCCCAGCACCCCTGTACTCTTTGGAAGTAGCAACCAGATTGCAATGTAGGTGCACATTGTATGTGCCTGTCAGCAACATCAATCAGTCTTTAACAATTGTGATTCTTTTCTGTGAAAAATGAGTATGAGATTTCTTTACTGTTTTATGTCACACACACTTTATAGCGCTAACAACGTTTGCTGCGCATAGGGAGTGTGCAGAGGCTCTTCTATTTGCTTAAACAGCCTGAAATGAGATGGTGTTAGTGTGCTTGCTCATGTCCGTAATTATGCTGGTTATTGTGCCAAGTTAGAGACATGAATGTCACGCCATTCGGCATGCCTAGAAAGGATAATAAAAGTATTTATGAATGTTACAGTTTTAACTGTTACATTTTTTTAAGACCTCCACAACCTGGACTGATTTATGGCTGTTCAGCTCTTTTTTTTTTTTTTTTTTTTT
>VYXH01012448.1:0-10436 GCA_013397275.1 Burhinus bistriatus | reverse complement strand
GAAAGCACCAACCAAAAAAAACCCCCAAAAACTCGACAAACAAACAACCTCCCCCCCCGTATATTACATACAAAAGAAATTAAGGAAGCCAGAGGCTATGCATTCAAAGAAGTATCTAAAAATAAGAAGTAAAGCTATAAACTTTAATATCCCACTGAGCAAAGGAGAAGGTTTTTCTTGTGTGGCTACAGGAGTGTGTGCAGTTTTGCTGAAAAGTAGTTCTCATTTTGCCTCATATGGTCTCTATGGCAGTGACTGTTATTTTTATTTTAGACACGGGCTTTTTAATTTCCTTATTTATGTTTTCATTCTCATCATAAAGGACGTATTGTAACTGTTCACTGCATTCTGCATGTTTAATTCTAAACTCTGACATGCAACAGCCCTGGATTGAGCTGTAGCAGCTGGAAATTCAGTACAACTGACATGTGGTCCCCAAGTCTGTAAAGGAAGTTGAGTCACAAAAATACAAATTTCACAACAGAACAAATGGGGGGGGGGGAAAAATGTTCACAGAGACCAGCTGGTGTTGCATTATACCCACATGGTGACTGTTCTCTGTCATTGTCTGCATGCTTGGTATTTTTGTATAATTTTGGCTCTGTATTCTCAGCTGGTGTGGCAAGGTTTTGGTGTTACAGCACAGGCGTCCAGATGTGAAAGATTCTATATGTAATCATGGCAGTGCAGGGTGGACATACCGTGCTCTCTTTCAGAAATAAAAAGTGTGTGACAGAGGTGAAATGCACCTTTTGGTAGCCTAGAAGAACAGTCACTATGAGATGGATTCTGGAAGTCAATTAGAAGAGTAAAGCAATAGAGTGAGAAACTGCTTCTTCCCCTCAAACAGTCCATGTTTTTGCTGGTTCTGCTGAAGGAGTTCCCATCTTGGAGAGAAAATTCTAGCTGTTCCATTAAGTCTCTACCAGCAGTGTGAGGAAAAACTAATGAAAGTTTTGCTGCTTTTCAGAAGCGTACTTTGTTAAATTACAGCTTGTTTTATTTGTCCTGCTGATAGTCATGTAAGCAGTGGCCTGTGTGAGGAGAAATGTGAAATTTAATATTAATGTTCTTGGATGTAGAGTGTAGAAAGCAATGGAGGATTTTGGCTGGTCAAGATGTTCTGGCACTTTTGAGAGGTCTGACTTTCAGAAAGAACAAAAAATGAGTTTGTTAACAGCCACTGAAAATGAGATGTCAGAAATACAGTGAAACAGTATGTGTACCACTTCAGGTTTAAATTTGGGATTCCAGTCCAGCAGTTTTAGCCTAATATGTGAATTAAATAACATAAATATTTATTTTAAAATGCTGTATTGACAACTTCTAAAAGACCAAATTCTTTTGATCATCCAGAGAAGATGCGGCTCTCAGAAAATAGTGATGCTTTCTTCTTTTTTTAATTTTATTTAACATACCTTCTTCCTAAGGTGATTTGAGTGGCCTCAAACAAGTTGTTTGATAAACAGAGTCTAAGATCTGCATAGATTTATGTTGCTGGTATGCCTGCTTAGCCGCACAGAGAGACAACAATGCGATAGTTTGTTAATTGTCTCCTGGAACCAGTTTCAAGCTGTTCTTGTCAATGCCCGGTTTCAGCCATTGGTCAGGGAAGATGACAGGAAAAATGGGGGTTAAAACATCAGACTCTAATTAAATCTATTGGACTTCTATTTCTAGCATTGCCTTGTATTTGCCATGTGTCCCAAGGCAAGTACCTGGGTCTCTTGGAGAGAGGCATTGTGAGCAATGCTCTGCAGCAGCCCGATGATGTTCCAATGGGAACCAATGGAACAGTTGTGGACTTCTCTTCAGAAACACTGGCCAAACTCTGTTTCTAGAACACTTCCATGTCCAAGGTGTGCATGGAAAAATAAAGTGAGGTGTGCCCTAGCAAAATGCTGTGGAAATGACGTATTTGAAATGCAGTGGTAAATCCTATATAAAAACTATATGTGTAACTAGGAAAGAACAGAGGGTAATATATAGACTTGCTGCTTTAAGGTATTTCTAAAGGCTAACTACATTTCATGTTCTCCTCATTTGTCAAAAGTTCCATGGCTCCCTTTCATCTCCGTTATTCCATCTGTCACATGCAGCAATAGAAATCTGAGACTGGTTTTCAAACATAATTCTGGGAAAGTGTACCCTCTTTAGCCTCTGCCATGAAATATAGCACAAAAGAACATTTTAATGAGGCATCAATTATAGAATATGTGCAAAAAATGAAATGCCATAGACCTTATGGAGTGGGCTTGGACACATCTGTTACTGTTGTAAAGGGAAGTGACAGGACCCCACGTTGGCAAAAGCTTTGAGAGAAACATGCCAGGACCTTCTCTCATAATCTCCTCTTCCCAAGGGAAAACAAATGCTTTAAGCTAACAACAAACCAACAAGTTCTATTACACATAAGCTAGGATACTTAACTTTTTAAATAAACAAAATTCATAGTGTCCAAGTTAGTCAGGCTGTAAATAAAGGTGTTTGTTTAAACAGTCATGTTCCCCACTCTCCGCTCCTTCCCACTTCTGCCTTGGTGATGGATGGTAGATCCTTGCTTCTGTGCTTAGATTAAGTCACTTCAGTTGTTTTCTGGACTGCAAAAAACCTCTACCAGTCCCCCTTGGTCTCTCAGAAGGTTTATTATTTCTTCATTTCTTTCAGTGTGCATTTACTTGCTCCTTGCTTGAGTTTAAGCTTTTGCAGCTCTATGCTGTGACTCTTTCATTCAGAAGTCCACAAGGACGTGGCTAAGTGACTGTTGTGCTGCGTATGTGGTGAGTCTGAGCTGGCAGGATGCTCATGGAGAAGTGATTCCCACCCCATGGGCCATCGTACAGCTTTTGCCTGGCAACGTGGCAGGGAACAGCTGCACTGGAGGGTAGCTCTGGTTGTTTTGATCTTTCTTTAGAAACCTGTTCGTATCTGTGGTTATCCCCATCCCTGTCTTTGCAATACTTTTATTTCTGTTTATTCCATAGTGTAATCAGAACATATCTGAGTATTTCACAGTAAAAGTTAATGGTAACTGATGCAATCTGCAATATTGTTAGTATTTATATCTCTACCATACCTTAGCCAGCCTCATGTTTGCTTTCTTAAACACTCACATACGTTGAACAGAGGTATCCATTGATACATAGGTTTTTGGTTTGGGGTTTGGGTTTGTTTTTTTTCTTCCTGAGTGGTTACAGTTACTTTAAAACCCAGTCATTTCTGTTGTTCAGATGTTGAAATGTATTAGGCAAGTGTAGGCTTCTAATATATTCAATCCAGAAAACTACCCCCCAGAAATGTAAATGACTGTCCTAAATTCCTTCTCCCCCATCCCTGCAAACTATTGGTAGCCTCCTCTGGAGAAGGCAACAAGATCAAAACCATATGAATGCTCTGGAGAGGAGAAAGGCACTTAGCCACTCAGAACTGAATCTAAAGCATCATTATGGGCTCATGGGAACTGCTGATTATCAGTGAAAGCTGAGCCTTGTACCAACTTGCTAAAGGTACTTTTAAGCTGTTAACACATCATCATAATTCTGTAGCAGTCTGAAAGGCAGAAAATAAACCACAAAAATAGTTTTCCTTGACTGTAACTTGATCTGGTGAATGACAATATGTTCTGAATGCTGTTTGTGTAGTGCTCATTATGATTGTGGCCTTAGATAATTAGTTAATTAATAAGGCTATGGCAAAGCCTGTGTCACTGCTTTCATCATAACCTGCAAGTATTTCGGAGGTCAAGAATGAATGGCAGAGTCAATGAGGTCTCTTTGAACTCATTTGCCCCTTACTTCTTCCATGATCTTTAAACCTGCATTCCATTACCTCCAAAACATTTGTTCAACATGACTGTATCTCAGTTAGTTAAGATGCATATTCCTGAGTTCAAATAACCTCAGCTGCCCTCTCTTCCTCCCAGTGGCTCCATTGGATTCCACTTCAATGCATTTCAAGCTCTCCGAGATGTGGCAGCTATTTGTGGAAGAAAAGTCATGCTATTTCTTCTTTTGTGATGATGTCTGGCTTCTTGAGTGTTTTCTGTCAGGTCTTTTAGTCTGTCTGTGGTCTTAATTTGCCTCATTCAGTTTTCCTGGTATTGATGGGTTTCTTTTTTCTCTTCTTCGTATGAAAGAACTCCTTTAATTTCATTCTTCTGTCTCAACAAATTCTGTTCAATTCAGTGAAGCTATTGACATGAATGAAACAGAAGAAGAAAGACAGAACTTCTGCATGGTGTTATGGTCAGTGCATGGAGTTTGATCTGCAATGTCCGTTCATCATATTCTTTTCTTCGCCTGATGATAAATGATTATGTAGTTTTGACATTGCCTCTAGATCTATCTCCTTTTTTCCAGGTTCATGTGGTATTTTCCATGATTTTTTAAATGAGAAATTTGTTTCCTGGTAATTTGGGTGATTTTCTTTTCTACATTTTGGAATTGGAACTGAATGGGTTCTTGATCTCTTTCTCTTGTATTGCTCCTTGGTTGTCATTCTTGGACTAAGACTGTGTTGTGTTTTTCATCTCTCAGTCCTCCTGTGTGTTGTTACTCTCTGGGTGTAGGCATTGCATTCTCTTCCTCTTTGGATTTTCATTTGCCATCAGTCCCATTTGTGACAAATTGTCTGACTGTCTTTTTCTTTCACTCAAGCTACATCTCTAGCTGTCCCTTCAAAAGATCTTTCTTCTTCCTTTCTGTTTGAGGGTGGCACACAGAACCCCCTGTTTTCTTTGCACCTTTTCAGTAAATAGTCTTGTCTCTGGTTAATTTTTTGGTACAAACAGAATTCAATGACTCTCTCTATGCTGAAGACTAAGATAGGCCCATTTCAGATCTGATTCCTTAGGTCCAAATTAAATCCTCATCTGGTCTCTTAGATCTTGTGAATGCCTAGTCCGTCAATTCAGTTTCAAGAGCTCTTATCTGTGTTCGTGTGGTGAGAATCTGTGTCACCTTTCCATGCCCTGCCTGACTGCTAACAGAGCAAGACCTGTGCAGATAACTGAAGTTGTCAATGTTGCTTCTGGTTTTGCATTGTTGCCATGGATTCTCATGTTTGTTACAAGCACAGTTTCTGCCTGTTAGTTCCATTAGTTAGGGTGCTCGTGTGTGAACCTTGAGAGGGATCTCTGTGGAGTCAATTGTATTTATACTGGATTTTGTACAAATTTTTAATATGTTTTTCTCGTGTCTTTTGTACTCAACAAGACATATTCCATTGTATTGCAGTCTCTGGGACTAAATAACATGAGCTCTGGGAGTGTTTCTTTATGACACTTCTGCTAAGAAAACAACGATCCTCCAATTTTCCAGGGTCTTTCATTCTCCTCAAAAGATCAGTTGCTGGATTTTGACTTATCCAACTTCCTTTTTAGTGCTTGAATACTGATGTTATTGGTAGAAAATATGAGATTTTTCATCTTACTTTAACTAATTTTACACCTGTATATTCCCACAAGCATTACTTTAATTTACTGTGAAGTGAATGAAATCAGAATCAGGACCACTGAATGTATAAAACATACATGGATTTGCAGGTATGATTAGCTGTGAAATGTTTCATGATAATTTTGAGTGCAAGATGGTATACAATGACACACTGTTTGATACTCTGGGAGAGCCAGGGTTGCAGAGCCCACAGAAGACAGGCAGCAGAGCTCTCTAAAAATAAGAGAGGTGGCAGAACAGCAAGTGAGAATAAGAGAGAGAGAGAATGTGAGGACAGATAGAAGAGTGTGTAAATGGACTGATGAATGATGAGAGAATGTGCAGCTGAATTAAAGAATGTGTGAGCTGATAGATGGGAGATTGGGCAAGCAAACGGCAGAACTGAGTGCGTTTAGGGTATTAATAAATGTTCCAGTGTTATAATGAGGGAAAGAGAGCGAGGAGATATAAAGATTAAAGGGCTCAAAAGACAAAGGCTTTCAAAACTAGGTGGGTAAACATTACAGTGAGATGATCCTTTCCAGGAGAACCTTACAAAGCAATTAAGGAAAGGAGAAAGACAGTAATGGCTTATATGGAAAGGCTTGAAGGAAACTTCTAAGTGACACCAGTGTGGCAAGGCAAATCTCCTAACAGGGCTTTGAATTGTCCTCTAGAGAAGCTGGCTTTTCTTCTGGGGTTGTCCAAGGTGGTTTTTCAGGCCATATATTGTCTGTATTCTGTGCATGTTAACTTGGGTGGATATTCATGCATATACAAAACTCGCACTTTGGGGCCTGAATTGTGAGCTTACCTGTTCTGTATAGGTGCAGAATCTCCAGAGCTTGTTGTGTACTCTTGTATTCATGTTCCCTGAAATAACTTTGGAGGCTTAATAAACAGCTTGGGGGGGTTAAGCTCTTAATCCCGGCACTGAAATCAGTTACCTTAGATTAGACAGTGTAAACTCCTCAGGTCCTGAGATGCAGCATCCTCAGAGCATGGAGCTGGAAGTGATCTCTTCTGTACAGCTTTAGGAGCTTACTTAGTTTCAGTACAAGGGACTGGGACCACTCTAATGAACAGTGCGAATCAGCATAGTTTTTTCTCTATTCCTTGTCTACTTCTTTCCCTTAGAAAGCCTTAGCTCATGAGAAATGCTTGTAAGAACTGTCTATATCTTCTTTGTAGGTTTTGGCTAGGAGAAGACTAAGGCTGTCATTTCATATGCACTAGTGGAAACTAGTCTCAGTTAAAATTAAGTGCTATTTTTGACTGGTCAGTCTTTACTCTGCATCTGTTACCCAGTCTGTTTTGCCATAGTGCTGTACAAATGCTTTTGCTGGGATGAGAAATGGGGTGGTGAAAGACAGGAAGAAGCAGTTGTTGAGTAAGACTGCTTTTTATGAGGGCAGTGCTGCCTTTAAAGTGTGTGTGAATCTATAGCCAAAGACTCTTCTTACTCATAGTGATTTTTCTTTTTAAACTGACGTGGTAACAGAGTTCCCTACTGGAGGAAGGAGAAGGGTAGACTCTTCTTGGACTGCTGTCATGCAACATGTCCTGTGTGACAGTGTAAAATTGCAAGGACAACGGATATATGCTGGCAAGTGACTACTGATTGGCTTCATTATCTTTTACTGCATGGTAGGTGCAGGATGTAACTCGTTCTTACTATTTGATCCCCAAAGGGAGAATATTACTGTATTAACACTGAGGAAATTCATTGTAACACAATGCATCCAAAATACATTGTTTTGCAATCAATGCACATTTATTTCGCTTTATAATTCATAAACATTGCTTTGCCAGAGTAAATGATCTTTTTTGAGTTCTGAAGCCATCGTATCTGATGGCTGAAACAAATCAATATCACTAAAAACATGACCATATGACAGTGATCATTCATAAAGGCCTATTTCCTGCAGGTATTTTTCTGGTAGGCAGCAGAACTGTAAAGTTTGTTGCATTTTAAAAGCAAACTTTAGGGTGTGGGTATTAAAACAGTAATAAATTCAAACCCTGCTATAAGTGTTCTCTTCTAAGAAAACATTTTTTGAAAGATATTCCTAAAAATTCTGTTCATCCATATTACATGTACTTACTATCTATATGGTCTGCTAAAACTGCTTCCTCTTCACCTGTGGATGAGTACATACATCCACGTATGCATTAGCAGACAAACTAAGCTGTTGAATGTCTCTGAGGACTCTGTGAAGCTTTCTGGGCTGGATCTTCTATGGAGCGAGACGATACTTTAGTCTATTTTAATTTTCCTGGATTAATAGCCTTCAAAAGAATCCATGTAAAAGAGAGACATAAATGAAACTCCATGCTATTTTATTGAACTGTGCTCACTGTCAGGATGTTCAATAGGCTTTGGTCATTTCACCTAGGAACTGAAGCAAGTAATCAACAAATATGTGATCTTCGTTCAGAATGAGCATGGTGAACAAATTGTGCTCCAGGGAGATGCATGACTTGAATTACAGAAGTGCTGTAGAGGTCACACGTGAGATATGTTAGTGAAGGTGATTTGTTTTGGTACAGTTCTTAGTACTAAGTTCAATTCTAAGTAGAAAGTATAGAAATTTTATTTTAATAAACTCTTAGACTTCTTTCCAACTTAAAGACTGGTATTGTCACACCTTCTGTGACTTCTGAAAAGTGTCTGTAAAATAGCTGAAATAGATTAGAAAAAAACTGATGAGTAGTTGTCCTTGCTGATCTGATGCGGGGCAGGGGAGACATTAGAGGCACCCTGATTCTCCAGTAGTCATGCAAACCTCTATGGTCATGGAAGATTAAAGGTCCTGGCGAGGTTAATAATGGTCCCAGGTCCTCACTCTGTTTTTTTCCAATCTGTTGAATGAGAAGCATTTTTAAGGGGTACACTGACACAATTACAAGTCAGTACGGTGCTGAAATTCAGAGTTAAGTGATAGGGAAAAAGCAGCATGAACTCAAGCAGTCCAAACCCTTATTATCTATTTGTTTTCTCAAAGAGAGGAAGCTAGCACTATCTGTTGGACCGAGTTTAGGATTTTAGGTAAAATAAAATGACAGAAATAGATGGATGTCTTATTGTTTATTCCTGTTAACTCTTTTCTGAATATTTCTCTGTCTTGCTTTTACTGGGGCTGGTCTTTTATACTTAGCAGTGTCAGTTACAGAGAACTTCAGAATGACCTGGTGATACTTCCACCCCTTTTCTGATCACTTAAAACTGGGTAAGCTGCCCCTTAATCCATAGCTACAAGTTTTAATGGTTGGTGGGGTATTCAGTGAGGTGTTCAAGAGAAGATCACAGTATAATTGTTCTGAGCACAAGAAATGCACTGATGCTACTATTTCAGGGCAAGGCTTTGCAGAAATCCTAAGAAACTTTGGAGGTCATAGAATAACCTAAGGAAACCAGAGACTCATTATAATTTTTATGGTATGTCTGTACTGTGCACTACAAGACAAAGCAGGAAACATCTTAAAAACCACAGAGTCAGAATAGTCACCAAGAAGCAAATGGGCTCAAGGTAAATTAGGGCATCACTTAGAGTAGTCTGCTGGGAACAGCAAACTCGGCAGACATCTCTCCTTTCAGAAGCTCTGGTAAGCTCATCAATAAACTTTACTTCTATGCCTCCCAACTCCAGCGGTATCTAGCCTTGCTCACCAGGACTCTACGTTCAGGACTGTACTGTAGTACAGTTCTGTACCTGTACAGTACTTCTGTCCTTTTTCTCTTCCCCCCCTGCTTCCTGCAGCCATAAGAACAGCCCAGTCTTGTACCCTGGGGACAGATATAATTTCCCTGTATCTGTTGGGAATCCTTGAGTCAGCTCTAGAGGCAGGTTAATTAGAGCACAGGACGATGTTGACACAGACAGACTGCTGCTGGGAGCAAAAATGAAACCTGTGTGTTGTACTACAGACACATGAGCCTCTCGTAGAGCTAGAGTGTGTATCCATGAAGAGGAGTAGCATTATGCTGTGCCATTATTCCTGATCAGGCACTGTGCTTGAGCTTGGATTAGCATGATTCCAGCCAGGCAACAGTCAAATAAATTCAGTTATTATGAAAACAACCTACTTATCTGTTAGGAACTATATATTTCTCTTCTGGACTCTGCAATACTATGTTGATCTTGTTTATGTTAGATTTTGCCAATAAGGCTTCCTTTAAGCTAATACTAAAGACTAGCTATACTGCTTCCCACCAAGATAGATGTAAAACTAGCTCATTTGGTAGGCCTGTGTTTCTTCTACACACCTGCAAAGCAGGGCAGTAGTCAGTAGCTAAAAAAATTATGATGGATAGCAGCAATTATAAACCAATAATATACGGGAAACAGAAAAGATTGCAAAGAATTTCCTGCCATATGCATTTAGGGGGCATCTGGACTACATCTGGGAAAGCATATGCTCAGGGAACTGCAGCTTGCTGGAGGTGCACGTCTGTGCTATCAAGAATAATGATAAAATGATCCTATTCATGTTTACTTCTTTGTGTGTTGAGGGGAGGTAAGGAATATTCAGTACGAAGCATTTCTCTGAACAGATGGAGTACAATACAACATTAATTGACTGAGAAGTAGGGGAGATCACCTTCTGAGCTGTTTGCTCACTTTATTGCTTAATCATATTCAAGATGATTGATAACATTCCTTAAAGAGAAAGGTACTGGGATTGCTATTAGCATAAGTGGTGACATGTAAATATGACTGACCTTAACAGTTACATTTTGGCTTATTGGCCATAGGGACAAGGTGATGTTTAGGAATGCATATTTCTAATGAGTCACTAGAAAAGAGGAGGAACGGAACTCATCTGAAAGGTGTGCCTGCTGATACACCAGAGCAGAGTAATTTCTAAAAATGATTTGGATGTCTGCTGGGAAAATTGCGGAAGGAAGGGAAAAATGATTTCTTACAGAGTATTTCCTAATGTGTGAAAAGTTTTTAGGTGTGTATGTGGGTTGGTTTGGTTGTTTCTTTTGTTTGTTTGTTT
>VYXH01012445.1:0-48460 GCA_013397275.1 Burhinus bistriatus | reverse complement strand
TTGGATGCAGAGGGGAAGATTGTTGACCTTCAGAAAACAAGAGATGTTTTTGATCAGTTCCTCTCTTGTATAACTTTTCTTTTGTACTGTGTATTATTTTATAGTTCATTTTAAAGTTTTTAATAAATTAATGTGGACTTAAAAATGGAAATATGAAGAAAGCTCAAAAATCAGCTGGACTTAAATTTTCAGCTACTTCCAATTCTTTCAAGACTATAAACTAAATTTCCAATAACTTGTTACAATTTGAAATGATTTTATTTGAAAATAAGTGCTTAAATAATTCAAACAAAATCAGAGGGAGAGACAAGAGTGGGAGAAAGAAAAGGCAGAAGTGCCCATGTGATAGCTTCATACAGATAGCCCAGCCATGTATATATCTCAGACTAAATACAAAGCCAAGATTTTTTTTTAAATATAAAACTCAAAGATTATCTGAGTGAAAATAAGATAATTCAGAAATCTTTGTCTTTGATTTCTTTGAGTCTAATGAATGTCTGAAACTGAGAGGATAATATTGCACAGAATATTCTGAAATTCATATTTTTGTCTTGTCCAGGATGTAGAAATAGGTAATTCTTCAAAGCTTAACAGAACATTTCCTAAAACACATGCCACATTTTTTAAACTATAAAAGTTTGAAGGTTTGGGGTTTTTCATTTGGGTTCTTTTTTCACACAAAGTTGGAAAATATTTTAGGTCATCCCATGTCTTATCAGGTCAGTTTATTTTGTTGTTGATGACTATGTTATACAAAATATTTTAGAAAAAGTTATTTTATTATTATGTTTTGTACGCAGTCAAAGGGTTTCTTTTCTTCACTGATGAGCTGTTGTATCTTTTAATTTCTCCCTCTGCCTGAATTTTAGTTCTTATATGATGAAACAATTGATAAAAATCCTATATAGATGATCTTTCTCTTCTCCAAAGTAACAAGCAATAGGACAAGATGAAATGGGCTCAAGTTATACCAGGGGAGGTTTAGATTGGATATTAGGAAACAATTCTTCACTGAAAAGGTTATCAAACATTGGAAGAGGCTGCCCAGGAAAGTGATGGAATCACACCCCTGGAGGTATTTAAAAGAAGAGTACATGTGGTGCTGAGGGACATGGTTTAGTGGTGGTTTTGGCAGTGTTAGGTTGATGGTTGGACTCGATGATCTTAAAGGTCCCTTCCAAGCTAGACAATTCTATGATTCTATGATCTTACTTATTGCTTTTCATTAAATAAGTATAATTTTCTGATATTTAGTTGAGAATGATAATTTTAGAAGGAAAAGTTGAACACAATGTAAAAAATTAAGCTAATTATTTTGTTTGTATTGCATTAATGTAATTGATTTTATTGTTTCTCCAATGCAATGCCTTCCTTGTTACAAAGAAAAACATTCTTCCATTCATTCATTAAATTTCTAAAGACTACCTGACTGTAATCCTCTGTATTCTGTGGTATATAGGTCTATCAGAGATTGAAATATACTAATTTATCTGGTGGATAGGCCACATTTCCTGCCCCTTGCTTCTGTTGTGATCAAGCCAAACAGAAGATGCTAAATGGAAACAAAGAGAAAAATCAAGAGCAGAATCAGATTGTTCAGTTTGAATCAGGTCGTTCTCCATCTCAGAAGAGACTTTTTTTTCATGTTTAAAGTTTTAGTTCTTTTCCCATGTTTAACAGTCCAGTTGACTCTTCCAATGTTTGCCACTCTTTCATCTTTAGCTGTCTTAATTTTCTTACTCCAATTTGAACTCACTCTGCCTTATGTTGTCAGAGTAAAACCAGCTTTTACAGTGATGGATTCTGTAATTTGCAATTCCTTTCTCTTTTTGCATCTTCAGTTCACCTTTCCTGTGAAGCTTCATTAGCCCTAACAATTTTTATGATGTTTCCAATTAATTATTAGACACTTGGAGATTCAATGAAATAGTTCAACTTTCCTATTCTCTGACTACTTCAAGTGGGAATATCAGCAATATTAAGAAATGTATTTTGGGTGAAAGAAATAAATTCTTTCTCAGAAGCAGACGTAGGCTTTGGAGAATGAAAATGAACTATTGAGGAGGAATGAGCTGAAAGGAAAGGATTCGGAAATACTATCATAGAATTTCTCAACAATTATGCTAAAAAAGTAGTGTTGAAGGTGCAAAGGAAACAATGGCGTGCAGAAGCAATGAAGCTGAAGTTACTGTTTAAAACCTCTATCTGTCATGTCCTCTCCTAATATATTCATAGGAGTTAGTATTTAAGCTTGATGGCACACAGTCTGAAGTATAACAGGTTTAGGTACATAGGTGCACAATGTTATGCAAAAAGTGCCGAAAAGGCAGATTTGGAACTCTGTGTGTGTATATGTGTATGTTGTATATACACACACGTGTACGTGCACCGGCGTGCACAGACACACAGACACATACATTTTACATATATGTGTCTTTTTCAGTTTACAGTGAAGTTTAACCTAACTTCTGGGGGCAGAGGATGGATGACAGGTGGGGAAAAAAGTGACATACACCTTTAATGGTCTGGTTTATAAAAATAAGTTCTTTACAGTATTTCTGAAAACTGCTGCTCTTTACATATCCTCATTTTAGACATTTTTACACCCACTTGCTCATTTGCTCTGCTATTGAATGCAAGGATGTCTCAAGGTGACAGTTGAAGTAATGTTTATTAGTCTCTTTTCTTCCTAAAATCTTTCTTAAACTATGCTAGACTAAGCTGATAATTGACATTTAATTGTGGGCACTAGGAGTATACTAAAGCTATAGTAAACATGATGATACCATCAAATGTGCCTGCTAACTGTGAATCCTCAAGGGCTCCTGCGAGTAAATCAAGGACTTGACTTTACTTGCAAAAAGAGTGAAATTTGCACTAATAGTAGCTTAGTAAATGTTCAGTATATGCTACTACAATTTAAAATATATTACCTGTTAAAATCAGAATAATATAGTTTAACTTGGCATTTAATGCAGTTTAGCCTTCATTTCAGTGGGCTTCTAAATTATGTTAAGCTAATGGATTTATATTAATATGACCCAAAAGCAATCAAGATGGAACTCCTGCAGCGTAGCACACTCAGATATTGAAAAATCAGGTTATGTATGCTTCCATAATTGGCATTTACTTGTCCATTTGGACAATAGGCTGTAAATGCGCCTGACATGTAAGAGTTTTGCTGTAAATACTACTATATTTTAAAAGTTATCACAATGCCTATGAATTTGAAAGAAACCACAAAAAAGGGATTCTGCATTCACTTTTTTATTTTTAAGCATTTAAAAACTGAACACAAAAGATATATTTATTGATCAATGAGGAAAGAAGCAAGAGTTCTTACGAATATGATGTCAGCTGCCCTGATTCTGTAGATTGGAAATACTATTATTTTGATGCAATCTCCTGCAGTTACTTTCTCAGCTTTCAAATACCTTTCCTCAAGCATGTCTCTCTTAACATACATGCTTAATTCTGAAAGTAGTTTGAAGACATGAATTATCAGGTGGTCCTTATAAAGCACTGAATACACAAATGTTACCTTGTGGGAGTTTTGTGTTGTTTTTTTTTTTTCAAAAAAACCAAACCAAACCAAACCAAACCAAAATGAACAACCGAAAAACTCCCTCCCCACCAAAAACACCAAACCACATTCGTATTTGGGGAGCGAAGCACTTCCTAGGTCAAAGAAATGCCATCCTGTTCAGGTTGCCAGAGATAACAGATTTGCAAATACCTTTCCATAGTTTACATGAAAGGTATTCTAGGTAATGGACAGATGCTAATTTAGTATGGCAGTTTTAGCTGGTAATGAAGGAGAAATAAACTCAAACTACCTTTTAGGTATATTTTCAAGAGTGTTGCAAATGAGCTACACCTTAAAAAACCCAGGGAATATTTGAGTGAAGCTTGTCCTGATATTATGGAAAATAAAAGAATTTAAACTGGGAGTCTTACAGTGTGCAGTGTTTCCTGAGCAGTAAATTAATCTTTGGCTATGGGAAAAAAAGACTGTTACTTGCCACCCACTCTATGCTACTTAGACTTATTCTGAGTAGGTAATGCATTCGATGTTCAGCATTGCTGGTAGCTCATTTTCTATTGCATGAACAAACGAAAACAATGATCTATATAGTTATTAAATAATGTGGAATTACAATTAAACAGAAAGATGATGTTCATGACAGTCCTTAATTCTCATATCTTGGTCTTTTTTGTATGTTGCTTTTGTAGGAGGTGAAAAGCTGAGAGGGAGAAAGTTGTAGTAAAAAGCAGTGAATAACTTATTTTGGGAAGTGAGCTTCACTGAATGGTGCCATCTTGGGGAAGCTGTAACATCACTGATGTTTTATTAAGCAGTGTTCTGATTTAATCCCAGCTGTGACAGTATTCATTCTTCTCAGGGCATATAGAAATGTGGAATCATAGAATAGTTTGGGTGTGAAAGGACCTTTAAAGGTCATGTAGTCCAGCCCCTCTGCAATGAGCAGGGCTATCTTCAACCAGATCAGGTTGCTCAGAGCCCTGTCCAACCTGACCTTGAATGTCACCAGGGGTGGGCATCTACACTGAAAACTTTTATTTTTCTCTGTGCATCTGTGTACCACGAAACATCTGTTTAAATTTAGTCACATTTTTAACTAAAAGTGTGAACTGCATTTTACATTCAATGATTAGTGCAATTACACATTGTCCTGTAGGCATGGCATTTTGCACTTGAAAGAAATATAAATAATATCATAGAGTAAAAATTGAAGGAAAGCAGTTTTAAAGACAGTCACTCAACTTCATATTTTAAATATAAAACCAAGAACCTAATACATAAATATATGCTATTTTGTAAGTACATATAAATTATTATATTTATGTTATATGTATTTAATGATGAAAGAATTAACGAAATAAACAAATTAACAAATAACTACAGCTGTACTAAATCTGCTTTAGAGCATTCAACATTTTATATAAAGCTTAACAACTTTGTATTCATAGAAAACTTGAGTCGTGACTTAGTCTTCATTTAGTCCACCCATTTACAACCAAAATCTGCAATGAACACTGCTAATAAGAGAACTAGTTGCAAAGCAATATGCAAATAACAGCATCGGGAACTCTGTGGCATCAAGCATCTAACACTTTATGCAATTTCAGGTTAATTCCGACTGTATTATGGGCTATATACAATTCAGTGAAACTGACTCTTGGCATTTTTTGATTGTATTCATGGGTATGCATACTAATTTATGGATATTCCCAGATAAATATTTTAATATGATAGCGCAATACAGGCAGTCAAGATCAAGAATAAATAATAGATAATCCAGAAAGTAGAAAATGGAATTAGTTCTATTCTACTTCTCTTGTTTTTAGAGCTGTTACCTACCAAAACAGTATTGTTTTAATGGAGTGAACATACATCTATTGGATTCACTTAATGTACATAAAACTGCTTAATTACAAATAGTCGCTCTGTAGTTTACATATAAATTATACTATATTTGCTGACTGACTTTATTATAATGGTTCAACACGCAAATTCTCATGTAAGGCAATCAAAATATGTCTCCTTAGAGTTTTAACAAATAGTATAGTTTTTGTGCACGCTTATTTGTTGGTAGTAGGATTGGAATGGGAAAAAAAGTCTGTAGAATAACTTTGCAGCTTGTTGGCTCATATTTACAGACAGTGCTGCCCATGGACTTAAGGGCTTGAATACATAAATTGTGATTCTTGTATTGTAAATAGAATTGTCAATATAAATTAATTAGATATAATGCTGTAAGTATTGGTTATTTTTACTGAGCCAACAAAAATGCAGCAGTAATACACTGTTTATAAATATAAATACAAGGTTATGTTAATATTTTATCAATATGTATATTATTTGGTCAAAAATATTTCTTTACTATTTTATATCCATAACATACTTCATATTATAAAGAAGTCTTAAAAATCCTAAGCCAAGCTTAGAAAGTTACCTTGTTGAAATATATTTTGGAATGGTGTTTCTTAACAAACTTTCCAAAATACAGAGACTTGTAATTACTGATGATAATACAAGGGAAACACTGAAAGAAGGAATTCTCTATGTCAGAAAAAAATAGGCTTATAAGTGTAATTCCCTCTTTTTCATTTAAGAAGGTGTGCATTAAGATAGCTATTTGTTGCTAAATAGTTCAGTTACTTGGGTTTTTTTTCCCTCTCTGAGTGTTCACCTAAGGATAAATTGTTCTGTCATGAATTTTGGTAATTCCTTCCCCTTTAAGTCATGGTGCATGTCTACATTATATATTTCAGTATGCTAAATGAGCATTCTTTAGAGTCAAATAATACTACAGTACCATTAGTTATATATGAATTAGTTGGCTCTACTGAGGGAGGCAGATCTAGCCTGGATGTGTCAATGTATATGCATTGTTGGACAATAAAGGAATAAGCAGTTCTTCTTTCATTATTAAATAAATAAATATGTATATATAAATCCTGAAAATACAGAATTTACAAAAATGGTCTGAGGATCTGAAAAGATCCGAGATCTATGGAGAATTGTATTGAATTTGTAACACCCACAGGAGTGGCTGCTAATACAGAAAACTGATAACATAGAATATGAGTTTCCATCAACTTGAACTGAGTATCCTGCATATATAACATCAACATGAAAAGTTTTTGCCTTTTATATCTTACATAGGAAAAAAAAAAGGCAAAAAAACCCCCCTGAAAATCTTCTTGTCTGCATGCCAAATCCTCTACTTCTTCAGCCATAAGAGATTTGATAGATCATATGTGTCCCAATATAATGTCAATGGCTTCAGAATTACAACTCAGGTGATATTGACCTCCACTGTGACAGAGCTATAGCATGCGAAACTCGATCAAAGAACAGGAAGCAAAAGATGAGATGATGTTCAGTATCTGTTGACCGTCCTTGTTATTTTAGTACCCCTGTTTTTCTTGTAACAGAAGACATGTAAAGTGGGGAGAATTTATCACTGCAGAAGCTGACAAAAAACAATGATGCAGCTGGTGATTTAGAAGTAAAAAATTAATTAGAATGTTTTGCCTTGTTTTGTCAAGTAGTTTTGACTTAAAAAAAAAAAAAAGAAAAGAAAAAAGAGATGCCATACATACATCTCCTTCTATTTCCCCAACAAGTGATGCATTTTAAAAGTTTAGACTGTGACAACTTCCTGTTTACACTCTAAATTAACAATGTCAAGTATTGGAACCTTTACGCAGTGAAATTATTTCCAACTAGTGTTTTTTCTAGATAAATTTTCACTGGCAACTGAAGACAAGATTGTAACTAAAACTCCCGTGCCACCCCCCCACCCCCCCCAAATAAAACAGCAACAACAACAACAAAAAAAACCCAAACATTAACTTCTACTCTTTTTGTTAATTTTGTCCAGACCGTGATGCAAAATCTTTAAGGTGATAATTGCTGTAGTGCAGTTTTGTACTCTGAGATGTTCTGCTTTCTGAAAAGTAAGGGAAGAATTATATTATTTACAGGAACCTATTTATAATGATTAATGCATAGGACTGGCTGAAGTAAGACTTCAGGCTTTCCTTGGAAATTGTGGTCGTTTTGTGCCAGCTCTTTCCTGGAGCAATCTACTGAGAGTTATACTAGAAGAGCCATTGCTTAACTCTTTTACACCAAGTGATTTTTTACATGGGAATTTTATATTCTTTCCTCTCTGTCGTTGTTTGACAAATTATTGTACATGTTCTCAATTACCCTTAGCTATACTTCAACCTCTGCAAAATTTTAGTGTATATATTTCTTGACTATGTTAAATACATACAGCCTGTCTTTCATCACCTTAATTACCATCCTCTAATTGCAATCCACACAGCTCTTCAATCACAATTTCTGCACTCTCTTCTCTTTTCCTATTACATTCCTCTTTCAGCCTTCTTAAGTTGAAAACTAACTTGCCTCTGTATATTACCCTGTTACACCCATTTCTGTGTCTTATTTCATCCTGTCTGCTCTCCTTTTTGCTACTTTTGTCACCGTCCATATAACCCTGAAGTAATTTACCTGCTTCTGTTATAATTATTCTCCAGAGGACTTTTAGGTACTTTTCCCTATTTACGACGATCTCTATATTGTCAAACCTAGTAATTCTGTAGAATTCCAAGTCAAAGTGCATAACTCAGCCAATAAATTAACTCAATAATGAGATGATGTCTAAGTAAAAGTCCAGAGATCCTTTAGCGAGACTAAATTTGGATACCAGGAGAAGACAAAAGGAGGGTAGGGTCGTAAAAGTTACATTTTTCTTCCCCCCCCCCCTCAAAATTTGGAACTACAGCTGTTTGATCTCATTTATCAGCATCTACATGTGTCCATAGAAAGGAAGTTTATAATACATTACTTTTTGGTGAAACAACAAAAATGTTAACCAGACATGCTTCCAACCCATGTATTTTTTTATATATATATAGTCCACCTTCCATTCTGTTTTCTGTTTTAATTTGTTCCTCCTTTGTTCCTACCTATCTGTTTTCTCTCTCCCCTTACCCCTTCCCCCCCAAAAAAAACAACCACAAAACAAAAAGCAAAACACAAAAAAATTAAGTACTTAAGTCTTCATTTTCACAGAAGTGAAAATGGCTCAAGGAAATGAACATTCTTCTCATGCTGTGTCAAGAAAAGTCTGAGACATTTGTGATCTGTGGGATTTTCTGATAGTCAGCTGCCAGGTGTGAGAGGAAAGGAGAGCAAAGCCATTTCTAGTTTAAGGAAAAGAAGATGTTCCCAATGGTGAAGGAAAACCACACTTGCTCCACTGGACCACCAGTCATTGAACAACTGTCCATACTCAGCTATCAGCTCCTGGCTGCTGGTTTGCAGTTGAGTCCATTCCAAGGGGAAGAAAAAAACACAACACCCATCCAGGACATTTGTACTCTGGGGAGGAGGTAGATGCTGCAAGTCAATGTTGGCTTTCCTCCTAGCCTGACCAAACTCCTGGACCTTATCAATGGCTTATTCTATGCTGGTACAAAAGGCCCATCCTGCTGAGTGTTTGGCTTTCCAATACTTGTACATAGCTTGGGGATGGATCAGGAGGACAGTGCCGTAACTTGTTTAAATTGTGCCAGAAATCCAGTTCATTGGTCTCAGTCAGTTAGAACCAGCTTGCTCAATATTGGTGTTGAATGCAGAAGGTGTAGGTGGAATTAAAGTTCCCAAGGGCACCTGTAGCAGGCTATGTTTCATATGTAGGTCCTCCCCTTCTCCAACATGACAGATTACAGTACTCAAAGGCCTTTCCCACTATTCTGGGGGTAATTCTTGACTCCCTCTTCACTCAGTGAAGGCTAGTGAGACATTGACGTTTCCACAGGGCATCTCAGTCATCTTTCTTTGGCAGCCCTCTCCTTCACATTACGTAACTCAGTCTCATTAAATCCTCTTTGCTGGAATTTTTTTGGCTGCTCAGCCTTCTTGTGCTGCCCCTGCAGCTGTGGTCTCTATGCCACAGTGAGAAGGAAAGCATAAGGGATATTCATCAGATGATGAATCATCCTATTCACAGTCCTTATTCAAACAGTCATCCCTGGAGATAGTCAACAAAGGAATGAGCCTGTGTCTGCACTTCTTACAGAAATCTTTGCCCTTGAGAGTCAGGGGGCTGTGGAGAGGCTGTTGTACAGGCAACAGGGTGGTTCATTGTGTCTTCACAGATCTTTAAGGCTTTTCATCTTTCCACATATTTTTCGGGTGATAAAGGAACTGCTGCACTGCTCTTCCCATCCAATCTCCTCCCTGCTGTAGGAGAAATTGGAAAGAGAAGATAGTCAGGCCATCTGTCCTGTGTCTGTCCTGGAACACAAAAGTGAGAAGGTAAAGCCAAAAAAAAGGACACTAAGCTAAGGCAACAACCAACTAAGGATGCTGAGCAAAGCAGATAACAATATTCCCAGTTTCTGGAGGACTATTGAGTTGCCCAGATGAAAAAATGTCAGAGATATTTCAGATTGCGTGTTATAATTTCCTGAAGAGATCCTGTGATTTACATCAAGATTTGATTTACTTCTGGAGCAATTGTTGCTCTCTGTGTGTGTGTGTGTGCGTGTGTCAAAGAGCCACCAGACCCAGCTGGTTATTCAGCTCTGCTGGAGAACTCTGTGCTGGCCTGTTGTGGAAAATTATTGTCTCTCCGTATGCTCCTGCTGCATCTGTCTTCAGAACTGCCAAGGGCTTTGCAAAAGGCTGTCTTAGCCTTCCCACCAAAGTATGGCATATGAGGTCCCTGCAGTTGTTCTGACCACAATTTAGTTTGCTGTGAATTGTCAACACTTGCACTGCGTTAAGGTAAGATATGCTTGTTGTGAAAGGAGTACGAATCCCCATATTGGTTTTGGTGGGTATGTTATGAACTGTTTTATGGCCTCTGCTTACAGTTGTAGGTTTCCATGCAGAGAGGCAGAGAGGCAGAGATGAAGAATCTCCCTTGATGATTTATGATCCCACAACCACAGAACAGCAACCTTTGAGGAAGGCCTAAGCTGGCAGCGTGAAACAGCAAGGTCCACGTCATAAGAACAAGTGGTCTGCATGGTATTGCACACCTCAGCAGTCACTTGACAGGAGGGAAGTCTACTGCAAGTGGGTTGGTAAATTGTCGGCAATCAGAAGACATCTACTTTCTTCTCTGCTGTTATTTATGCCTGGAACTTTATGTAACAGTGTTGTGGGTGGGCATACATCTTTTAACAGGGGGTTTCGAATGCAGTCCTATATGCATAGAATTATTTCTCTTGTTGCTGGTCATTCTAAACTACTCAGACAATACAATTTTAATAGTAATTTCTGCACACAACAATATGTTCAAAATGTAACTGACTGATTTCGGGTTGTCCTAGGAAAACCATGTTTTCTCTTTTCACATCCTCAGACACCAAAATGTAGTTGGTATTTTAGCTTTTGATCTATTCCACATGTAAACTAATGCAGTTCAACCCCGTGCTTAAACCCGACCTTCCAGAATTCCCTGTGTTTAACTCTGTGCTCCCATGAAAGGTCTTAGATAATTCTTTGCATTCACATTTCTTTCTTCTGACGTTCATGCACAGCACGTGGAGGATGTGCTAAATAAGTATGAATACCAAATGGGTGCTCATAATTAAACTTTTATCAGCTATTCTGGTGCTAACTATTCATTGCACCAGTTGTATACCACTGTGACACCATTGGAAGTGGTAACTGATACTCTGTAGGCTGGCCATTTATTTTGTTACATTTGAGTAAGTTCAGGCAAGTGATACAATTCTGAAGTATTTTTAAAAGTTCAGACAATGAACCAATCAAATAGATGGGGAAGTGATTCAGTCTGTCACTTGCTGCTTTATTGAAAGAGTAGTTTGTAAAGAATATTGTACTTATTCTGAATCTACTAAATGATGAGATCTTATTACAAAACCTACTCTTCCAGGCCTACAATCACTCCTGTATCTAATATGATTTCCTGTATTTACTATGAATTCCTATATCTGCTATGATTTCCAGTAGCTGCTATGATTTTCATTGTGGTTGGAACACAAGAGAACTTTCTAGCATTATAAAATCTTTATGGCCAAGAAAGAAAGCAATGGCAATAAAAATTTGCGGCAATTCTGCCAGTAACAGCTGACCTACAAATGACAGAGGGGGGCTGAGTATTAGGTGGCACTGACAAGGAAGGTTTTGATTAGAGGATGGGTTAAACCATCTTGGTACCTGAAGGCTCCTGACATGTTCCCACAGTCTATAGGAAAAAAAGTTGCAAGGAAAGGCGGGTGGTTACAAAATTCATCCTTGCTGTATGCTAAATTTCTCGGGTTGTGGGAAGTATAATATAGATTTCCCACGACCAGTTTAGAAACCAGAAACTTACATTTTCCATACTCAAACATCTTCCTACTTACAAGATGAGATTTTTACTAAGTGGAAGAATAAGAAATGCTTCCAGCACAAGAACCATCATGTTTCTAATAATGACTGATGCTATTTGGGTTTTATTGCTAAGTATTAATCATTAGAAACCTTAGATATTCTGAAGTTGCTATAAAATGAAAATATAGTATTTTGGTCCCAACATGTTATAATGTATTTTTGCATAGACTTGTTTTGCTAAGTGCTGCAAGACATGCAATTATACATGAAATTATAACTGCAGTGAAGAAAGGGTGGAAAGACCAGAACAGATTATCATAACACAGAACAGTTCATTTCATAAGCAATACTGTTCTATAGAAATTTATTTGTGCCAACTGACTTTATAACCATTTGATCATCTTATTTTACTTTTCCAAAATATGTCCTACATTAACCCAGCCTAGATTCCATTTATTTTTTTTCTCACTTGTAGGACTTCTATATATGTGAATACACATAAATATATAGGTATATATATCTACACACATATGAAGCTACCACTCACTGTCCAGTTGACTTGTAGAATGCTGTTTCAACAGCCACAATGAACTTTTTTAAAAGTGAGATCTGCAAGATGGCTTTTCAGGTGCAGATATATAGCAAGGAGAACAGATTCATAAAGATGAAACCTGGACATATATCACTGTACCTCATTTGTCAGGTGGAAAATGGAACTTTTAATTCAGAAACATAGGCATCTTTCCTGGACTGAAACCCAGTGTCCCAAGTTATTTACCCTTACTCATATTCATTGCTGTGGAGTCATGACGTTATAATGTAAGACCCAGGTACCAAGAGGAATATGTGTGCCTAAGTCTAAGTCTCTTTCATAGAGCATTTCTGTGATCATTAAATACAAATCAGTACATGCTACGTGCAAAATCTTTTACTGGCAGTCCTCAAGAAAATTTTTTGTAAATTAGTCTTATATTTATTTTTTGGTATAGGAAAATAATTAAATTTTAAAACATTTTTGGTGTATATGCAATGTGCTGCATCATTTGAAATGAAATAAAGTCATTCCTACAAAAAAGAAAATGGTTTCAATGCACAAATGACAAGCATAAGATTGTTTTTTCCTATAAAATTTGAAGCTCTAAAACCTATTCAATTTAAAACCAGAGAAAAAGGTTTTTAAAAATTGTGTTTATTATTAAAAGGTAAATCACACAGCATATGTATACTAAATTCATTCTGACTCAGGACATAACATTTTTGGTTCTGACTCTTTGCCTTTTTAAAGACTTTATTTTAGTGTAGTTTCAATCAAATTGAGTCAAGGAAAAAAGATATGTGTCAGGTGGTCCTAGTTCAAGGATAATTCCTCTGTATGCTGCTGTTGTATCTCTGGAGGCTGCAGACTATTAAACTGCACTGATTATACCTGTTACCCTAATGCATTATTCATGAAATTGGCACCACAGCATCCTCAAGCAGTCTGTCATTTTCCATTACTTTCCATCAAAGAAACCATATGCTGTTCTCATAGTATGTTGATACCAGGGCGTATACCAAGCAGACAGTCACATGGAAGCACTATCTGCTTTCAGATGAGCTTTTCAAATAGTTATTATTAAGCACCACTTTTAATGGGCTGTTTGATTATTCAGTGCTTAAACTATGAAACTTCAACAAGGAGAGTGACTGATGACTGCTCTTTCTATGGTGAAAATGATTCAATTCTCATAAACAGCTTGCCATTCAACGGGACTGCACTGCAAGATGTTTTATCAGGGATGCTGTACATTGGATTTTGTTTTGAAGCTTTGTTCCTCAGGCATGTATCAATTACAGTTTGAATATCTAAGAAGCAGTGCTTCATTATGAGAAATCAAACTTGTTCCCCACCCCATCCTATGTGGACTAAATCACGTTTTTGAATAACTATTTTTGTCAAGATCACTTTTAAGTTAATCAACAACAATCTGATTCTTATCTGCAGATAAGCTTTCCTGAAAAATTTTGTGAAATTCTCTGTAGACAATACCTGATCAAGGAAAAAAGCCCCCCAAACCGTTTAGGTACCTAATAAGAAAGAATAACAATTAGACCTATTCTTATGTATATTTGATAATTTCACTATCCTCTCAATTTCTAAACAATGTTTTTGTAGGCAATTATTTATTTTATAATGTGATTTTTGTAAGTCATCAAAACCTTATATTAAGACTGATATTCATTGAAATATACTGATTTTTGACTGATTTTTTTTTGACTGGATTTTAGTCAGCATTGAAATCCATCTTCATCTGAGCCATCAGTTGGTGGAAACTGATGTTTCACCAAGTGTTGGGTTAATGATTGGACTCGATGATCTTAAGGGTCTTTTCCAATGTAAATAATTCTATGATTCCGTGATCAGTCACAAGATGTTCCACTGTGTTCATAACCTAACCCTGTATGCAGCATATAAAGATTTTACAGGGTTAAGACACAGGGGAGTCAAATTCAGATGTACAGAAGGGATTTAAAACAGATGGTGTTGGCTCAGTTTTTCAATGTTCCTTTTATTCCTTTGGTACCCCTAAATTAAAACTGAACTGAAAACTCAAGGTCTGGGTCACAATTTATGTGTGCATAGGATTATTTGGAACACCTGAGGTGCATTCAGTAGAAATACACCTACATATAATCCATGAGACTGCATTTGGTCCCATATTTCTAGACTAATCCATGCTGTTAAGAAGACCTTCCAGGCATGGGGAAACAGGTTCCTGGCAGGTCCCTCTTGCTGCTATCACAGAGGGCTTCTATGTGTTCTATTCTGAACACAGAAGATGCTTTTCACACACAAAACAAGTACAGTTGATAGCCAAAAAGTGCACTTCAGCTCCATCTGCATGAAGTTAAAAAGAACCTCAGCAAACAATCTGTTTTGTTAGGTGGAGTAGATTGGCTGTTATCTCATATTTGATACAGTCTATATTCAAGGCATCCAATTTTCTCATATCGCTTTGCCGTTAGTGGATCTTCTCAGGGGTACAAATTTATTTCTAATGGAGGGAGACAGTACTAGCTCTCAGTACTTTAAAGTCTCTGCAGGCCTATGATACAGGGGATCAGTTTTTACATGACCTAATAATAATCAGGACTAACTAATTCGCACTCAGCGTGAGTCATAGAGTCCTACAGTCACACATCCTACTTTCTGCTTCCTGTAATGAAGATATTGCCCTATCTGTAAACGTCTCGAAAGCGAAAGCTTTTCATTTGGGACTACAGTGAGGTAAAGGTTCAAGTCCCGTCTAGGTCAGAATAACAGCCATGTGTCAGGGTCCAGCATGCACCAATTAGCTTTGAAATCTCTTTCCTCCTCCTGGGGCTGGGATGCGGGTGGTGAGGGCCAGGTCTGTTGTGGGGTGATGTGGGACAAAGTCTGGGAACAGCCTCTGCAGGTGTCTCCTCCTGCAGGAGTTGCACTGGAGCTCAGGCACCCTAGTGGCTTCCTGACACCATGCAGTATCACACCCATATGACCGAGAGTGAGAATTTGAAGTGCAATTCATTCCTTTGAGCCCCAGAAGATGTGAATACCCATCAAACAGCTGTGACAACTAACATTTGCAAACATCTGTGAAAGTGATGACAAAGCTGCTACATATACAAATGATCTACTTTCCGGCTGTTAGAAACAATCTCATCATTTCAGAGCTGAGCTACACTCGAGGGGCAATCTTCCCTAAAGAAAATTCTGTGCAAAAATGTTTGAGATTTGTGGGATACCTGTATTTCAGTAGATATCATTTGCAATTAATTACTTTTTTGTTTGTTTGTTTTTGGTAGTGTAGTGTTGCCTGTACAATGTTCATAATGCTACTAGTATTTTTGAGGTTTTGATAATGTATGTATGCTGATGGTATATTCCACACTGTCAAAAAAAGTCCCGTCAACTTAAAAAATGATCCCTTTTATTTGTGGGAGTTTTGTTCCATTTTTGCAGTACACTCCCAGCTGGTGATGTGACATATGCAGGTTCCTGTAGACGCTATCCTTATTTTATTTTGCTGCATTTTGTTCAGAGTAATTTTCCCTTTTTTCCTCCATATGTTTGATAACATCAGCATATGTTCTCTGCCATAGCAGATGACCTTTAATTGTATCTCATGTTGTGAAGCTGATGTTATATGATTGAAGATTTACCTTGAGAACATCTCAGTAATGTTTAATGGGTCAGTCTTAACCATTCATTGTATTTAAACTGTCCATACAAAATGCTTATGGGTGGTTGGTTATTTGATATATGAACCAGATGTCTAGTGCAGCTCAGCTCACAGGAGCATTGCTTTGATACCAGCTATAGGCAATACTCTGAGCCTCACTGTTCAAGACATTTGACCATTTTGTACCAAGAGCAGGAAGACAGCTGATGGGTGACTGGCTAAATTATTTGATGTGACAGCTCTAAAAAAAAAAGGCACAGAAATACAGAGAACTGGTGAGAACAATTGCATGTTACTCACTTTTTTTAGAAGCCACATTTTTTCCATTCCAACCATGCTGCTTTTCCAGGTAACTGTAGTGGCTTTTGCTGTCCTCTGTGTGACTCCATTTTCAGGCATGCTTCCCTCAGCACACGCTGCTGTGGTATTAGAAATGTCCTTAAATGTCAATATTTGCTATTGGTTTAACATGCTTTCTATTGACAGTAAAACTCTTTTCAGGTAAAACCATTTGTTATGGGTAACATACTTTCACATATATGCATATGAAATCCATGCATAAACCCACGTAAAGATAAACTAAGCCTATCCAAGAACATTGCCTTGCCTGGTCCCATTTTAGGTAAAAAATGGTTCTAGCATTTCACCTTTGCTACCAAAACTTGCCATCTTAAAGTGAGTACCCATTGACTTGGCTGGACAGAAATCTCTCTAGATGTTTTCACAGAATCCCGGTACTAATGAATTTTGTTAGAGGCAAGGAGCATACATAGACCTTGACTTTATGCTCTGAAATTTTCTTGATTTTGCCTGTGAGCAGAAAATCATGTCAGTCTGGTCTTCACCAGTCAGATTACCTTCAGGGAGGACTCTTTCCAACAGATTCTGCTGATTGTTATTCTGTTGAGGAAATTTTCCAGAACCTGAAAAACAACAAACCACAGTAGTTTTCAATGTCACTATCATGCTTGTAGGGATGGATGACATTTCCATTTTAAACTCCCAATCTATTGCCGCTTTATTCCAGACGGTGATTACCAGTTGCTCTGGTGTGAAAAGAAAAAACATGGCCGTATTTAGTCAGAATTAGTCAGAATTATTACTGACTTTACTGGCAGCCACTGCCTTACCCTGAAGCATCTGGGTAATGATTTCAAGACTTACTGATACAGCACTCCCAGATGATCCTGAGCTGCTTGCTGGGGAACTCGATCTAATGCTTTTCTAGTTATGGCAGATTGACAGTTTAATAAATAATGTGCACTACAGCTGAAAGCTCTGATGAGGTGCTACATTTTGCTGCTCAGGACTTTTCATTCCAACTCACTATTCTCAGCTTTGTTCAGTCACTGAATTATAGCTGTGTCTCGGGATCAAGCTAGACATCTGCTGTTTTAAATATTTCAGTGTTTAATCCTTCTAGGAGTTTGATTTTACTTGTTTTGAAACCATTAAGCAGTTTTTGACATATGACTCCTCTTTAATCAGAGATCAGACCAGAAATCTTCACCATGTATAACTCCTTATGGAGCAAATGCCAAAGTGACAATACCAGTGTGTGGCCATCCTGTTCCAGGCAACAAGTAACTGAATATCAATACTGTATTGGTGAGGCCAAGCTAAAGACCTGAGGAACATCAAGTGCGTTATTTGACTTTTTGATGCCACTAACGTAACAACTGATCTGTTTGTACATTAAAATTTGTCATGTCATACAATTCATTTAACCATACTATTCCGCAGAGATCAGCAGGTTGCTCTTGACCCCACCTGAGCAAGTTGTAGTCAATAGACAGATTACAAATAGCACTCATGGTGCTGTTTTAATTGCCATATGACTAGGATATTCCTAACATTGGCTGGTTATTTGCAACTTTACATAGTGAATCCCACTGATATGACAGTGATGTTCACTTCAGTAGGGCCCAGTCAGGAGCATTGACCTGTTTTCTGACTTGTGAAGTCTAACATTTCTAACATGTGTGAAACAGGGTTGGAGCAGACTCACCAGCAAAGAGGGTGCTACAAAAAGCTGTGAGCTGCAGAGGTCAAGCACATGTCAAAGAAGTTTTGCTGTCTTTTTAGGTCTTGTGTCAGTATTGTTGTATTTGAAAATTTTATTGACATATTTAAGATCCTCTAGAAGTATTTGTTCTTGCTTTTATAAAATTGGATGTTTTGTCAGAAGTAAATGCTGCAGATAATTTGTTTTCTTTAAGAGACATTTTCCTGTTATGTCTCCAGAGTGAGAACAGCACTCACGCTTCACAGGACTACTTCAATAGATATGAACCTTGTTACTCTAGATCACTGATGAACAATGACCTCTTTATGTCCAGTTTGTGACTGATTGACTTCCAGCAACAGTCTCTGTTATTTACCATTTTCTTTACCTCAGGATTTCATTGATTAAAGATAATAGATAAAACACAGAAAAGCCCACACAATGAGTTGATTACAGTGAGAAAATACCATTCGTGTCTTGTATGTGAATGTAATTTCTTCTGTCATTACAGCAGAACAGAACTTGACAACAGTGAATGCAGAGAGCTCACCTGACTTTCTGCTGGAAACAGTATGCTTTGGTGCCAGCTTTCTTCCATCCCCAACTTAAGTGTTTTTTGTTTGTTTGTTTGTTTTGTTTTGTGTTTTGTTTTGTTTTGTTTTTTAAAGAGAGCAGCTCACTTAAGAGCAGAGGACATAGAACTAATAAATCTGTATTTCAGCATAGCTGATTATTCTCTGGAATTACACAGCAGATAGAACTAAGGGCAAGACCCTATGCTGTAATTTAGGTAACACTACTGGTTTTGCATACATAAAAACACTTGCATATATAAAGTTACAAAGGGAGGTCAAGCTGAGGCTCTTTGGAAATGTAATAAAAGTTTGGAGGCAGTGTGTGTACCTGAAGAGATCTCTGACTACAGTAAAAGTAACCACAACTATTATTCAGCAGCATCATGATTTTTGTGACCATCCTAAACCAGGTGTACGTTTGAGTGGTACATTGTCTTCTCTCTCATGAGCACTATCAAGTTGGATTCTTTTTATTTTGAAATCTATTTTCATTTGATATCACCTCTTCCTTTGATTTACATGTCTTGTGGGCTTGAATGAACATGCTCATCATTTCAAATGGAAGAAGAGAGTCAATGAATAACAGAAGTGCTTATCTTACTGGTAGGAAAAACAGAATCTCCATGTCTTACTGATAAACACAAAAGATAGAGCAATAAAGCTTTCATGGAAGAAATTCTACCTGTTATTGACATTTTCAGATGCTAATTTTTTTTGTCATTTATTACTTTATTAATGGATCTATATTGGAAAACAATAATTAATGGAATTTCATATGACCACTGTTTCTATTTAAAGCAAGTATATTAATTTAATCTGCTTCTCCCCTTGCTTTCAGCTCCACTTCAAATTGCATTTTCATAAAACAAGGTCTTCCACAGAAGGCATCACAATAAAACTTAAAGACCTTTTTAAACCTGCTCCAGGAAATTACTGTGTCAGAAGGAAATCAGGAATTGTTTTAAGTACTTGAAGTAAAATTCCCTCATTCTTTTTGTGCTTCCAAAATGTCTTTCTTCCTTTTTTTTTTCTTGTTATAAACATGAGTAGGAATTCTCCAGCTGTGATCTGTGCATCAGCAGATGTGGGCAGAAAATTTTCTATTGTTCTTTGGAGAAATAACTACTAACTTGAAGATAGGGATTGTTGATCTGTATCATAAAAAAGCATGCTAAAACACTAAATGTAACCCCCAATGCTTGCCTATTTCTATGGTTAACAAAGAAACATAGTAGCTTTTGCAAACTTTAAGCTATTGTTCTCATGTCAATATCATTTAGCTTACACAACAGGAGGTATTTCTCACAAGACAGTTACCACTGGAATGTTTGAAGCTATTCTGCTGTGATCCTGTTCTATTTCTTTATTTCTGTTATTCACCATGTGACTACATTAACATTATGTTATTGAAAGAAACATGGAAGACCAAAAAGAAAAAGGATTCCAGATCTTTCTTGCTTAAACATAAATTAATACATTGTGGTGTATATACCTATGTATTGTTGCTATCTATGATTTGTGCAATAATTCATAAATATATATTAGTATAAAGTGGGGTTTTTTTCCAAATAAATTATTAATTTCCTGTTTTTAAAATGTCATTATTAAAGACTTCATCTTGTGGAAATATGTTTTTTTCATGTCCTGTCAAGTATTACTTTAACTTGAACAAAAAAAAATTACATGCAAAGAAAGAGGCGTAGTTTTCTATTACAATGTCTCAGTACAGGCTACCTATTATCTAGTCTCCAGAATACTGTAACTTATAGATTTACTCAATTGGATTTTAATATAAGAAAAAAATCCCACAGATGTGACTTGCATTTTTACTTGTCATTCATAATTGATTGGTGACTATTCAGAGAACTGTTTCAAATAATGTTTCTTTACAAAGATTTCATCAGCTACAACTAACTACATTAATACAACTGCTAAAAAAGCTGTTTCAAGTCTTAAGAAAAGAAAGCAAAACAAAAAATAATACCTCTCATTAATATTTAGAGTATTATTTGATAAAAAAGAAAAAAAAATAAGGGTGAAGAATGCTGTCTAAAAATGATACCTAGGTGAATATATAGTTTTTTAAAAAATAAGAATTAAAACTTTCTCCTTTTGGGGGGGAATATTCATTGGAATGAATAAAAGTTGGAAATAAGCAACAGAATTGATTTTGATTTACATATCTCAATTAAAAAAATCTTTCTTGAAAGTGTTTTGTACTTCACATATATTTAAAGTATGTTCTGTTATACCATTTCTTTGTAATCATTTACCCTTCTGTTTTATATTACCGATGGTGGAAACAATTTGCTGTTTTCATTTTCCATCCATGTCAACTTTACATGCACTGTGTTTGATGCACTGTGAAAGTATCTACTTCAACAAGTAGAAGGGTGACAGTCCGGAAACTGTCTTTTGCTCATGGAAAAGTTATGGGTAAAAAAGAAGCTAAATTGACTATTATTGCTCTTCTGTTCCTCTGTGCGAATACACACCTCAATAGATATTCTTTTAAGATTATTATAGCTCCAACTTGTAGATCACCATTTGAAGGCTTTTTCAGTTTTTATTTAGACACTAAAACATACCTCAGATGATTAGCAGTATTCCTTCTGCCTGCTTTAGGTCTCCTTCGTAAAAGTGCTGTAAAGTACAGATGCTGTAGTACCACTGACCCAAAAGATAGACTCCCCCCAAATTAATTAAAAGTGCATTATAGCCTGCAATTCACTTAATATAAAAGTCTAAATAAGAACAAACAAGTTTTAAGGCTCATCTGCACCCCAACAATATAGAATGCCTTGTTGAGCATTAATACTACTTTTCCAATTGTACAATACTGTTAATTACAATGGATGCTCTTTTGGTTTATATCAAAAGACTTGAAAGGAAAGGAAATCACTATAAAACACAATTTTAACTAAATAATACAACAAGGAAAATTTTGATCATACTTGAAAAATTGTCACTTTCACTTTTTTATGAGTAAAATACAGCCAATGGGTTAAAATTTTGTTCTTACATAGTCCCTTCAATTAATTCTATTCCTTAGCAAATGAGTTTCAATAGCAGGCCACCTTGCTATTATTTTGTGAAGCTTTTTTTTGAAATTTCACAAGAGCTGTTTGTGAAATCAGTCAGCTGTGGAGAATTTTGAACCTTGGCACGTGTTGAAGTAGGATGGAATTGAATACCATAGGGGAAGATAAATATTTCCAAAAATCAGTCCTATCCATACCAGACATTGCTTTAACCTTTTTCTGTTTGGAATTTATGAATTTATTTATTCAATATTTATTCATCTATCTTAAACTAAAAAGTAAAGTAAATCCAAGTTACAAGCCCTACAGACAGACCTTAACAGTTCCAATGGTGTAATATAACATCAACAGATAATATGTTTTCAGTTGAATTTTTCTCTAGAGTGGTGCCATATCAGTGTGCTTCTGCCAAATTTTTCTCAGTTCAGCACAGGTAACGTTCACATCTCATCTAGACAATTTCTTTAAATACATGCCTTGTTGCCTGCTTTTCTCCACCTTATAGTCAAAATGGAAGCAGAACTACCAAACATTGTATCTTATTTTGGAACCACAGAAAAGAAAAAACACAATGAAACGCAAACAAACACAATAATTCATGGGTTTAGAATACTAGACTGGATACTGTTGTAATGATCATGGTCACCACCTACAAGGATTACCTGACCTGCAGGCGTGTAAGGTCATGGCCGTGGCGTTCCCAGGATTACGTAATACAGAAGGACACAGAGGTTTGGGTTTCTGTGAATTTCAGTATTGCAAATCACTACTAGTAAACCAAGTATGTATTATAAGTCACTACAAAATGAAAACTAGTAAAACAAGTATATATATATACACACACTTATGTTATACATATATTTTATACATATATAAAAACCAAGTTACAACAGAATTACCACTAATAAAGGAAGTATATAGTTATGATAATTTTATGTATATGCACAGCTACATGTATTTGGTGAGGTGTTACCAGTACAGCACTCATCAAACTGCTCCCAGGAGTGGGGTAGAAAAATCTATTTTCAGAGATGCTCTGCATCACAGAGTTTGGAGTCAGTCAGACATCCCCGGCGACGGTCCAAGCTTTCCAGGAGATCTTGTGCAAAGAAGTTTGTACAGAGAAGTTTGTGCAGAGAAGCTTGCCTTGAGTAGGTAGCAAGTTACTTTTTATATGGTTTTGGTGTAGATATGTAAGTGGGCATAGGACATCAGTTCCTGTCTTTGTTCATCATCACAATTTCTTTGTCCTGTCAACTCTACCTTATTAAGGACATCTCAGCTCCCAGTTATCTTATCAGGGATGCTCCAGTCTCTCACTGAGCTCATCAGGGACATCTCAGAGCCCCAGTGAGTTCACCAGAGTGCTGAGCTCATCAGGGAAGCCTGGGGAGCTCCTTGCTGAGTAGATGTCCATCTTCGTCAGGAAGTTTACCAGATCGCCTCTATGACTGTTCACATCAGCTGGGAACTGCAACACTACAGCACACCTTGAAGGCAATGTAAGAAGATTCAAAAGCAGACAATGCTGTTTTGACTGCTTAGAACTGTCCTTCTCTTGGAACACTTGTTATATACCCAATAGACCCTTATTTAAAAAAAAAGTGAAAAAGAATCCTGTGTCACATAACCTAGGCGTGGAAGAGCAAGAAAAACACAGGCTCTTGTTGGAGAAAAGTGGTACTAATAAATGGTGGGTTTTCTTTCTTCACAGCACTCAAGCAGAAATCAAAGATAAGCAATTATCAATTATTTTGTAGATGTAATTCTTTCTGCATCCCTTTTGGGTTTCTTAGGGCACGTAGCCTTTCCTTTGACACCCACTGACATTAATATTGCTGAAGAATTATCAGCTCATTACCAAAATGTTTTTTTGCTTGCATTGTAAAACTGTGAAAGAAAATACTTTTTTTTTGCCAATAGCAAAGATGCTAAACTTCACTTGTTCAGTGTTTCTGGTAAAGGGCTTATAACAAATTTAAATGAATACCTTTCATTTAATATGAATTACTTTACAAGAACAGAATATTGATATTACTATGGCAGAATTTCCATTATTATCCCTAACCCAGGACTAATAAAACATTTATTAACTCAATAATAATGTTTCTACTCAAGTTTATTTAAAAAAACCCCAACCAACCAAGACCTAACAAAAACCCAGAGGAAAAAAACAAAACAACAACAAATAGTTGAAGGTACTGAGTGAAAATTAACAAGCTGCTGTTTAGGAATAAAACACTAACATCATTCATTTGACTGCAAGGCTTTTCTTTAAGTCAAAATATATGATTTAAGAATATAGGTAACTAAGTATACAGATTAATTTCTCCTTCTGTTTAAGGGAAAAAGTACTGCAATGAAACATTACATATGGCACAAGAATATGCATTCTAACAAAAGTAAAAAGAAAAATATCAAGGTCCCGCATTAACTAACTGAACTACAGCCTTATTTGCAGGATTTTTAACTGCTGTATACATTGAAAGTATTAATGATTTGAAAACATGTAAACTGTATGGCAAAGGTTCAAATGCTGAGTCAATTAGAATTATAAGTTTCCTGATATTTACTTGTTGCAGTATTTTCCCTATGTTTCCTTATTTATAGAGCTTAAGACAGTTAACACTAAATGACCATAAAATTTTGTTCAGGTAAGTGCATCCCAAATGCTACACGATGAGCTCCAGTTTTAAGTTCTGGAATAAAACTATTAGTAATAATTTGTATGATTCCATGCATCCTTGTTTCACTTAGTAAGATGCAGTGGGTTGGAGAGTTTGAAAGAACGAAGGGTGGAACATACATAATCTCCATTGACATTTACTTCTGTAGCTCTAGTGAAGTAATGGAATATATTTTCCAGCTCTCATATTCATAGAACCCTAAATAACCTTGTAAACCAGCTTTATCCTTCCATCTTAATACTAAGTTATAAAGAAAGAAGAAGTAAGATAACATTATTTTTATGTTTTTTCTTTTTCTTCTACTGGCATGTTAGTCATAAAAATCTGACTTTTCTCCTTTTTCGAGTGGTGATACTTGGACCTTGTTGACTGTAGGTCAGGATGAAGGTTTATAGATTCAGACTGTAGAACTACACTATATCAAGATTTGGTCTTTTAATAATTTCTTTCCTCTTTTTTAGTAGGATGAACACTAGTAAGTTATGTCAAGAAATGGTTAGATATTCAGACTATGTTTAGTCCTGGTCAGAAGAAACTCTTGATGCTACCGTAGCAAAAGAATGCAATCTGTTGAGTATTAACAACTTTTTCACAATTGAAAGAAGGACACTTTGAGTATTTTTTTCTTGTACAGTCCATCCTTCATAGTTAATAAATAAGTTTCTTAACAGAAACAACACAAAGTATAACTTTTATAGCAGTCATTATTTACTACTCATAAAGCTGTTTTCCACACATTTTTTAAGATCTTCAGAACTCACTCTTCCAGTCTCATATAGTCTTAACATGTTCTACAAGCCCACTTTTATTTAGTTATGAACAGATAAAAAGAATAAGTGGAGGTTTACATAATGTATTTGATATCAAACAATATTATTTCAGTTTCATAATTATTTCAGCTTTCTTTCCCCTGAAAGTTACTTGAATTTTGTCAATGATTATTTCTCATGATACTTGTAACCTTAGGCTAAAAATTGCTGCATTAAAAAAAGAAAAAATTCTACATTAAAGAAAAAGGAAAAAAGAAAAAACGTTACCTGAAAACATAGGAACTCCCCTATGATTTAATAAACTTTTCTCTTTCCTTAAACAACAACATTACACACAAAACAATAGCATAACCAGCTATCAGGCCTGATGAAGCAGCTGGGCTTTATATAATACCTTGTTGGTGTAACTGAAGGCAGAGTAACTGAGAGTCTCAGTTAACCTGTGAACTGAGGTTATGAAAAAATGCACATCAAAATGAAATGTGTTTTAGGAGTAATACTAAAAGCGGACTGCTATTTAAACCTTTTTTAAGCTTTACTTAGATGTTTCTGCTAGTAAAATTCTATTTAGAAGATTTTAATCCTTAATTACTTAACTGAATTAAAAAAGAAAAGCCTTAAGATTTTGGGAAGTTTTTTGTTTAGTTTGTTGGTTTTGAAGTTTATTTCCAGATTAGCTACTGGTAAAGGAAAATCTTCAATGAAAATGATAGGAAGGAGTGAAAGGAATGCTAGGAAATATTAACTATAAGAGGTGTGGTAAACAATCCCCCAAGCCTTATTTTCTCATGAATAATATGTCAGTTTATGCTAGTCGTATAGTATACCAGTCGTATACTATACCAGTCATATGGTATACCAGTCGTATACTATGCTAGTCATATAGTATACCAGTCATATGAGGTAATGAAAGCCACTCTGATAATGATCATAGTACTATAAAAATATAAAGAACTAATTAATAACAGCAATATTAGCAGCCTCACTATCACAGAGCTATGCACATTTCTTCAACAGTTAATTTTTACATGATTAAAAGTCTTTTGAAACTTCTGTGACTTCTGGTAGGATGATGTCTTTTGGTGGACCAACACTGCACACTAATACAAGGGTTTTGTCCTCTTAAAATATAAATTGTTCAACAATTAAGGTTGTAAAATAATCAGGTTTTCTCCCTGCTGCAAGTAATTGCACCTTAATGTTACGGCTTTGCATTTATAGTGTATGAAGACGTAAGGAGGAAAAGTTTCAGGACAAGAAAGAAAAACACCACAAGCTGATATGGAGATGCTAGGAATACCACGTGTAAGAACAACAGTTTTCATGATCTTTATATATAACTATGGACTTCCTAAATGCTATGCTGTGGCAGATGCAGTAAGTTAACTCCACAGTCACCTACTCTTTCAGTTGAAAATAATGGAATTTTCTCTTAGGATCAGAAGCTGTACTTCAAGCAGACTGGTTTTTCTAGCAGCCTTAGGACCACATTTCCAAGGAAGACAAGGACTCTCAAATGCACTTGAAATTTACTGCAGAATGGAAGAATAAAAGTGATTCAAATATTTACAGCAGCCAACACATCTCTCTTTCGTGGTGTGCTTTGGAGGAAAAGACATTCCTATGTCTTGTTCTTTCCCCCCTCCCCCCCTTCTTTTTTTTTCTTTTTTTTTTTTTTTTTTTTTTTTTTTTTTTTTTTTTTTTCCTTTTTTTTTTTTTTTTTCCCCTAATGTCTTTCAAGAATTTTATCCTAATCCTAAAGGACAAATTCCACAGGTCAAGAGGGACACAGGAAGCTAGCTGTTTCCTTCTGCGTTCTTGGTACAGTTCAACACTGCATTCAGAAAGGGAATTTAATATTTTAGAAATAAAGAAGGATGCAAGAGTTCACAAAACCTGTAGATGTATGGCTATTTTAGTAGTAATAGTATTTATTTTTAATTGTTTTCAGAACACAGATCTTAATCACCCAGTTGTTATGATAGCAAAAGCTTAACTTTCAATTAATTTTGAAGGAAGACATAGTCAATGATCAAATCTTTATTTAAATGTACTCTTGGGAAAAAAAACAACTTAAAAAAATAATGTAGAAGCCTGCCATTTGGCTAAGGGCTTTATAATAACAAATGGCACTCTACTGCATTTGAAAGACAGTGTAGAGAATCTATATGTGGCAGTGTAACAGAAGAAATATTTTTGATGCTGTAGAGTAAGTCCATTGTACCTCCTCAACATTATTGTGCCTCTGCTGCTCTCATGTCTCTTTCTGGGACCTAAGCCCTGTCTCACTTATTTAAAACAATTTAGACTTCAGTAAGTCCACAGTTTCTTTCTAGAATAAAAAATACAAAATGTGTTCAGAAAACAAGCTTGTCTAAATAGGCACCATATTGTTTAGTACCAAGCTCCACTTCTGTTAAAACAAAACCAGACCCAAACACCTATGTGTTTCTCCCTTCAAGACATTAATTTCCTCCTGTACACCATCATTTGGAAAAGAACATACTTAACAATGCTGTTTTCTTATCATCACTCAGATGGGTTTACTTCTAGTTTCAAAATCATACTACAGGGAATTGTCTCTGTATCCTTTGAATATTATTTCTCTGCCCTGATCCGTGGAGTTTTCTAGGGGATGAATACCTATCTTTTGAATTTCAGGAAGAGACAGGGAGAAGCAAAAACTTACTATAATCCTGCACAATCTCAGGTCGTAAAAGCATGAAAAAAAATTGTAAATCCCTCTCTTTTCACAGAGGCATACTATCTATGTATGTACTACTTTGGGGAGATATTGAACATCATATGTTAAAAACACTTGTTCTTGTTCAGCATCCTCCTGAAAGTAATGAGTTTTAAAATGCCACAGTAGGGGAGGAGTAGGACAGGGAAGTCTGAAAAGGTGTTACAGTCTCTGAGAAGGAGGCCTCCTTATATCTTGGATGCTTTCATAACAGGCCCAGGAAATCTAAATCTATTTGTCAATAGGAGAATGAATGTATTTGATTCAAATACATGTACAGGTACCCTGCTTATGTTTGTCTATGTGCTATTAGCAATATAAGATATAAGCATGAAGAATAATGTTTATCAAAATGGATACAATGTTAAGATAAGAATATTCATGCCCCTCTTTGTAGCTTTCCATCTGCAGCTTTGTCTCTCTTCTCACCTCCTCCCCTGCCCTGATAGTCTTAGTTACTTGGTTTTCTTCTAAAGAATAGCACAGGTTGCTTCAACAGGTAAGGTAGTATGACTACACCTCTAATTTTCTATTTAATTCCAACTAGTAAAAGATTCCAGAATCCCTCAGATGATATGACATAAGTGGCATGATGTGACAAACTAGTGGAATATGGTAGGAGTTATAAGGAGAGGCATACTTAAAACTGCAGACTTTGTCTCTTCTTTTAGACACGTGTTCCATACATATCTTCCAGCACATTGTTATCTCTGAAAACCAATAGTTTTATACATTTCTCCAAGATTGGAATGCCATAGAAAAGTGAGAGAATAATCTCAAAGAGGATATGGAATTATTATTTTTCTTCTTTTCTTTCTTATGCAAATCATAACTTCACAGAGCATGAAGAACGTTAAATTCCATCTGTTCTACATTCAGTTCTGGCCAGTAGGAAGAAAAAGAAAAGGAAAAGCATATCCCCAAAGCCAAATGATCTTCTTAGAAAAAAAGTTGAATGCTTTCTTTCTCTTTGAAGAATATGGTAAGAGTAACACCCAAACAATATCCACTCTTTGATAAGACTTTAAACTGTAAGAAGGGCTAGTTGTCAGCCTCTTCACCACCTGGCAAAGAATAAGCAAGAAAAACCCTTCTCCAAGATTCTAGATGAATGGGATCAGAAGGGGGGAACAAAACAGGAGCAGAACCTTTCTCTCTCTTCAATTTTAGTCTAAGTCTCTATTTAGAACTCAGTCCTTCACAATATTTTCACAGAATCTTAGAAACATAGAATGGTTCGGGTTGGAAACAGAATTGTTTTGGGTTGGGAACTTAAAGATCACCTAGTTCCAACCTCCCTGCCATGGGCAGGGACACCTTCCACTAGACCAGGTTACTCAAAGCCCCGTCCAGCCTGGCCATGAACACTTCCACAGATGCATCGACAACTTCTCTCTGGGCAATCTGTTCTAGTATANTGCCCTGACCCATGTGCAGGATCTATTGTAAAAGTCGTTATCAGATAAGTATATGTTCTGCTCTCATGGCTTTTGATTGACATGCTCCAGCACAGACAAAAAAAAAAGACTGTGTTTAAGTGACATTTAATAGTTTCAATGATGCAATTTTTTGTAGTTTAAGGAGTAAATATGCAAAAGTGTACAAAGTAAACAAAAAAAAGGTAAACAAAATAAGTTATGGGAGAAGCTGAAAGTATGTGTGCATGAATTATAACTGGTTTAATTGTGCCCCAAACTAGTTATTTCAGAAGTAATAAGAAAAGAGATTGTTTTGGACTTCAGTTTAAGAAATGGTTAATTTTTTTTATATTTTGGAATAAAATTTCCAAACAAACTTGTGATTTCAACTTTCTGCAACATTTATTTATAAGAAATTTCTTTTCTGGAAGTGTTCAAACACAAACTTAACAATAATATGATAAATTTTAGGAAATAATTCATTGCTTACTACTGCTACACAGGTAGAAGTTTCAGTTATTCTGTATTAAAATATATGAAATGTATAAAATTAATTTCTGTGCAGAAAGCTCATACAATGCAGTTAATTCAGACGCTTTCATAGAGTTGAATATTTCACTTCGTATTCACCCAGAAGGTTACCATAATGTATCTATCTAGACAGACGGAATGGGTGAACCCATAGCTATGTTCAAAGTTTTTTTACCCTTTCTTACTTGTATGGAATCCAACAGTTCATAATATTTTGTGTTACATGAAAACTCTTATACAGAACTGTTTTTCTTTTGAAATATGCAACACCAGGACAGCTTCATAGGGAAAGATTGATGAATGTCAATCCAGTTGGTCCTTTAGGTCATGGTATGGAAATAGGAAGTTTAAGGTAATGCAAATTTATACTCTTTTTCCCCTGGATATTCTTCCGTTTATGTTTGTATGAAGAGATATGGGGAATTTCAATCAAGCTTGCTCTTGAAAAATTACTACTGTATCATAATCCTGGGGACCTCTTCTAACATCACATTAGCTATGACACGTTATCTCTTCAAGGCCAGACTTTGAATCCTGGGCTGGTAGCCATAGGATTTTGTGACTCTTTCAAGCTCAAGATCATCTGATAGTCCAAAAATGTTCAGAAACAGAAACAGAGGAGCTCGGCTGATTAATTTGGACAGAAGTACCCTGTCAGAGGTTGAGGAAGGGGGTGATAATTCCCTGACCATATAAACAAATAGGATTAGGTGCCTAATTTTTGTGATACTACTGAAAAAAAACCCCAACATATTTTCTCATCTTTCCATGTTTAGAATGCACTATTGAAAGTTATTTGGAACAGATGCAGAAGTTTTTGTGGAATAAAGTAGTCTGTTCTGCTTCTTTGGGAAATGTGAATATGGTTGTTCTCTAAGATTCAAAAGCCGTTTCCATTCATGTCATTCAATCTTTTTCCTTAATGGATATTGTGTCTTAGTAAACTCCTAAATAATTTTGCTTAGTGAAGCTAGTAGTGAAAAGACGTATGAGGAGTGTGACAGTTTCTAAGTGTATTGATTGGTAAATCCAAAGTTTTATGAGTTGTACTGTAGTCCTGTCAAAGCCTTTTTTCTCTGAGACCTTAAACCTGTAAAATAAATAAAAGAAATCCATTTACATGTGTATACACTGAGAAACCCATGTAGAAATAACTCCATCTGTGGGCTCACGTCTGCACACCGTATTTCCTACTCTCCATTGTGGGTGGATGCATGTCCTACGCTTCCATTTTTCTGTGAAGCTGGTAGCATGAAGACTGTGCAGAAAGTATGGTGATTCCTGTGTTTGCCCAACAACTTAGGGAATTAATAGTGATCAAAAAGTAATTGTTATGACAATATGACACTGTTTACAGAACCTGCTGCAAATGAACTTAACTGGTAGGGGAGGACCATACTAATAAAGCACACAGTAACTATGCTGTTTGCCAGATCTTACTGCTGATGTGCCTGTGTACTGCTGGAAATGGGCAGGAAATTGACAACAAAGAGCAGGAATTGCTCTTACAAATCTTTATTTTACCTGACCTTTGTTGCTGTATCATCTAGCGTATTCCTTAGGTTGCAGTGACAGAAATTCAGCAACAAAATGCTTGTGGTGAACTCTTCTGTCTTACTTTTTCTGAGCAGAATTTCCTATCTTCCATTTTCCAGAAGGAAACTGTGTGTAGGATCATTTACCCAACAATTAACCACAAGTCATTTGTAAACCGAATTTTTATCAGGGTGTATAATTCATGAGTCTCAGTCTGCAAATACTTTTCTTCAGCAAAGAAAACTATAGACTTCCTGTTCCAGAAATGAGAAGAACTGTGATGCACGCAAACACCTGGAGGTCTGGAAAATGCACCAGCAGTGAAGAAAATGTGCATTTTTCAGTCTTATACCTCAAACACGTTAGAAAAATATGGCCAATAATATTTGAAAGCTGCTTAGTCTTTTAACAAAAAAAATGGAAGACATTAGAAATAGATAAATGTTTTTAAGGGTTTATGAAGCTCATTTTCCCAGAAGTTCTGAAGCAAATTCTTCTGTAATTCCAGTATTACAGTAAGCCATTTATTCTAAACACAACAGGAAAAAGAGTATCTATCACTTGGATATTTTTAAACTGTCTCCCATGTCACATTCCTGATAAATTAAGCATTGTGGGGCCAAGCTATAATGGGGAAAGAGCACTACCAGTGAAAGCACTATTGTCATTGTATTACCTTTAATCTCAAACTGCAGATGCACAGATAGGCTTTGTTCCTTGGGAAGAAAAGTTCCTTTTTCACTATGTTCAATTCATTTGCTTTGAATAGCACAAATACATCCACACATTTTTTTTTCTCTGAGTTTTTCATCAAAGCACTTTCATAAGTGAAGGGTCATTGACCTTCTGTTCCTTTAGTATTTCACTTATATTGAGTCACCACCTAAGTAATGTTGAGTTTTGTCTTTATTCTCAATTATAACCATATTTGGTAAAGGACCATGCTATCAAAATACAGCATTTTAGAGCCATTTTTCTATTACTAGAGAAAAGCTAATGAGTGATTAAGTCAATAAATGACATATTAAAAGTAAAACTTTAAAAGTATTCATAAGCAATCATGGCTAGTATAAAATGTAACATCATTCATTTGGAATCTGTTAGAAATATTAGCAACTAGGTTTGAAGTTTGAGTGGTCAAAGTGCAAACATAAAATATGCCCCATGAGCCCCTGTTTAACAGCCAAAGGAACTTCAGCAGGTGAAACAAAAAAACACTTCAGCATAAAGAATTACCATATTTCATTTTTAATGAGTCTGGGATTAGTGCAGAAATCATTACTTCATCAAAACAACTTTCCAGCTCTTTAGATGCGCAAATTTGAAAGAGGGCAAAAACATCTTTCTTGACATTACACCTAGCCTGCACCTACTCTTCCAAAATCATATATTTCAAAATTGCATTAGTTCATTAAGAAACACATAAGAATCCTAAAGAATTTTAGAGGATAACAGATGTACTTTGAATAGGTTGAGGAACTCATGAATGTGCCCAAATAATATACCAATGTACTTCTTTATTAACATAATAGCTGGTCATGACATGGAAGCCAAAGTCATGCATACGTTGAAGTTAAAAAATTTGGGGAATGCAGCTCAGTCTTTGAACGCAAGAGTGGGGCATTTTTTCAAACAGAAATAAAGTATATGTCACTCAAACCAATGAAGTATTTCTTCATCATCCCACACAAAAAAAAGTCTGTTATAAAAGAAAATCTGTGGATATTTTTAATTGTCCTGACTTTATAGTAAAATGAAGTAAAAACACCAAGAAAAAAAAGAAAGATCATACTATATAAGTATGAACTAATAATGTAGATGGCATATATTTCTGATATAATTGAAGTGTCTCCGATAACATTTTAAAACAAAATAATCAGTGTAAATGTTTGAGGCAACTAATTTCAATGGTATAAATGTCCAAAATGTATAGTTTTGCAAATATGATTGCTGCACATGTGCATGCATAGAGTTTTCTAATTACACATGCAAACATTTGCTTAAGAAGTACTTCCATCAATAGGGAAGAGAGTAAAAATTATTCCAAACATTTTAAAATGATACATTTATTTCCTAAAAACAACACTGAACTGTTTAAATACAAACACTGACAATTTTTTCTATTAAAAAGTGAATTTGAAATTATAATACATTTAAAAATAATGTTAATGTGTTTCAGTTTTGTTAGGCCTGAGATGAACTAGGTTTTCTTCATGATTTCAAAAGTTGCTAATGCTTTCTTGTCACAAATACAATTTTTTTGTCATGCTACTGTTACTCATGTTCGTGCCCATGTCCTCTTGGGATCAAATGGCAACAGCCCTCTTCCTCAGGCTTTGGGCCTGCAGAACTGCTGCTCACTGCAAGCTCTGTACCACCTGTAGAACTCTGGGCATCATATCGGGGTGGTTGGTTTCTCTGAACTAGCCATCATCATCGTCACAAAAGAAGGCAAACATGACCCTCATCCAAGCTGCAATTTCCCTCCCCTCCTTCTCCATCGTGGAAAAGAGGTTCCATACCTGCAAAACCGGTTCCTACACTGGTAGGAACAGTGTGTTGTTATGTATATGGGATGATCAGCAGTGGATTCAGACATCTGCGCATGGTGGGCCATTCTCAAGGCCCTCTTCAAAACCACGACTCTTAATCAGAACATCACCTTCGGGAAGCACACCATGAAGAGAGCTCCTACTACCCTGAAGTGTAATTTCTTAATATAACCCAATGACTAATTTAAGTCAATACATCCAGCCAACTGTCCAGGGAATATTGGCACAACTTTCTCATTTGTTAGAATGAAAATCCCTACAAAGTCTCTTCGAGTACACCTAGGCTCTAAGTACAGCCATGCAAATACTTAAAGGGTATGATCAAACCACTCTTTCAAGTTCCCTTGGTTATTTTAAAAGCACTACTTTATTTGGGTTTTTTTTTGATAGTCTATACATTTTTTTCAACTACAGGAATAATTATTTCGGGAACTATATTTTTGCTTTAAACTCCAATGTTTTAACATTCTTCTCAAGATATGGATAGTAATAACTGGATCTCTGTAACATGCATCTCTTTACTCCTGTTTCACAGTCCCAGTAATTACCTATTCTAGTTATGGCATTGGAAACTATTGGAAACTCCTATTTAGCTGATTATCTACTTAGCCTTTTGGAGTCTTTGCATACGAATGTAGTGTCCTTAATATAGGCTTTCTGTAAGCACAGCTTATATTACTTAGTTCTGAAAGGAATATTTTTCATGTCCTAGCTTACCAAGTGATCCATATCCTTTTGTGGCAATGATCTGCACTCTTTATTATTTAACCAGTTGCACAACCTTTGTCATCTTTAAAATATTGACTATAACATTATTTCTTCTAGGTCATTGATAAAAGTCAAAATAATGTGGGGTCGGGAATCTCTTCCTGCTCAACTTCCCTCATAATTCATTCAGCCACGTTACCTTCAGGATTTAATCACATTTATTCAAAAATTATTTGTGATAATATTCTATGTTTATTTATTCTATGTTACATTTTAAATAGCCTAAATGTAAATTTTTATATAACATTAACTTTCATGTTTTTTAAGGTATGACTATAAGACTAAAAGTACATATACAAAGTTCTGGAAGGCATTTTGTTTAAATATGTACCTGGATACAGTTATACTTTAGGTCCCCAGGGCAGATGGCAGGGCATACTTATATGATGCAAAACACATTAGACAGGTAGGCTTTTATCCTTACTGTGTGCACTCATGACTGAAATGAGTCTGTAAGTAAACCATTCTCAACCTGTCATAAGTCTTCCTCAGCAATATCGCTAAGCACATAAAAAATGTTTTCTAACTTATATTTGGGTATTAGTGTCTGGGAGCTAGGGTGTGGGACATGGAGAGTGAGGTCTTTGTTTATTGGTGACTCTAGACTCCAGTTACAGTAAGGAAAGGCATATTATCACAGAAGAAGGCACTGTATGCTGTCGTTCATTAGACTTTTTGATAGGGCAATGAAGAATTAAAGAAATAGTGGACTGCAACTTACATTAACATATTCTTGTAATAAAATTCTTTAGCCTGGTTTTTCTTATTATTTCCAGATAGAAAGACTTCACAGACAGTAAGTGTAAGATTCATGATCAAACATATGTTGATATTTAGTCCACCTGCATTTCCTGAAGTAGCTATCATGGTTCATAAGATGCTTCCTTTCAAGTGTTGAATAACTTCTCTACTCCTATAATCACTGGAGGCTCTGTAGATCACCTCTGTGAAAATAACATTTCAAATCAATCCTACAACAAGGCAACGTCACAAGTCATATTCAAAGAAAGCTACACTTCCAACCCTTTTCAGTGTACCCTCAAATTCCTCCTTACATTATGTCTGTACTACCCTGAGAGGCAAACCCTTCCTCCAGCCTTGAGTGTAAGTTAGACTCCTATAACAGGGCCAGTCTGCTTATATAAGGCACAGGTGAACGGCTTTCCATCTCATGGAAGAGCCTGTCAAAGCTGCCCTGCCTGCTATGTTCAACAATAAAAGTCTTTGCTTCACCAAAAGCATGGGAGAAATAAAACATCACATGCGTTCCCTAGTGCTGGACTCCAAGGTCCAAAAAGTGTGTACTACATGATGAGACAGGTACTCCTTCTGTCCCTGAACGAAATCACATGTGAAGCTGAAGGAAGGGCATTTTGCACCTTTCTGCACTGTAGAAGGGATCAGAAGAGGAAGAAGTTAAAACTGATTCACCTCAATTTAAGATCAACAGTATTAAGGTTTTACAAGGACACATCACCTCCCACTGCCTCAGTCACAGCTTGAGGCATTTACTCAAACAGCACTAGGTGTACACTTCTGCAGATCAGTTCAAACTTCTGAAGTAGAGACACGTCAGCAGCATACCTGGATTACAGCATCAAAACGAAGAGAGGGGACGTGCATCTGGCACAAGAGCATATGTGATGGCAGAGTTTTTTATTCCAGAAGTTGATTGAATTCAACAATCAAATGAAAGAGGCAGAGGGATACATCTCTAGGCTCTGCTCCCAGACATATATATGATGATATTCTTTATATAAATACTTGGTCCACGTGGCCTTGACTGTAAGTTGTGCATGGAGTAGGAAAGATTAGGTGAGCTTGCTAAATAGATGAGCTCCTGCTAGCCTGCAGGACTAAACTGTTCGTAGACATTGGCAAAAACCATATTAGAATAGCTGCCTCTTGTGTACCTTAATACTTTTAAGATTATAGTTTAGTTCCATCTCACTACACCCTTCAGATATAATCAGGTATGTCCCCCAGGATGAGCAGCTGTCAGCCAGTCTCTGTACTATTTTCATAGTTCAAAGGACTTCCGAGAGGAATTTCTGTCTAGTTTTTTTTTTCAGGCAAGTATAACTGTCTGAGATGTCTTCAAACAATGCTCTTAACAGGGGAGCACCAATGGCTAGCCACCTATTTCGGTATTTTAGACCGTTTACGTTAATTTTAAATGAAATTTTTAAATATTTACTTTAGGAACAGAATAAAAAGTGGTCTCAGAAGCTCTGGTTGAGGGCATAGCTGTATGGATGGAGGTGGGTGTCAGAGGTTTCACAAACAAGATTAATTGACCTCAAGCACTAACACATATTAAACTGCACTAGATCCCCAACAACAAAGGAATCGTCCCCTCAAATATCTACTTTTAGCCAAATGAATTTCATTCCTAGAAAGGGATTCATTTGCTTAACACTGGTGTCCAGTTCCGTATTAGTCTCATACTAAACTGCTGAACGTGCTAAACTGTTAGCCTTGAACCTTTTAAGGCACAGCAGTGACACAGGTATGCCCTAGTGTAGTCATCTATCGTTGTCTCTTTCTGCCAGAGATGCTCCTCAGAGGTGTAGACTCAAAGTTGAATTTAAGCCCTAATGTTTTACCTCTATTTCCCCGCCAGTCAACCCAAATTCCTATGGTCCCTTTTTACAGGCTCCAAAAGCTTCATGTTCTTCAGCCTAGCTCCAGTGGCCAGGGCACAGGAGCCTCAGCAAGGCCACTTTCCCCATGAAGAACATTGTGGAGCACACAGAGCATCCATACTGACAGAAAAGAAGAGCTAAACATGCTCAGATGTGTTTGATAACGTATATCAGGGGGCATGCTAAAAACACATAGAAATTGTAGTGTTCAATTTTATTACATATTCACAGCACCCACCTATGTATGTCCTGGGTTGGCTGGATCTCCTCTACTCCGGCTCAGCAGCCCCAGGTCTCCACACATGTGATATAACTATGCCTAGGGAGGGGGTGAGCCTGCCTTTGGGGTCCAGCTGGCACTGTTTGCAGTGCTGTCAGCTGGGATAGACATCACTTCCTGGGTCTTCACTTTTTGCAATGGCTTTGTCTTGTAATTCATCACACTTTTCAGCTAATTCCTTACGTTACTACACCCTGTCAGATCTCCATGGAGGTCAGCAGCTCCCAGGGCCTGGGGATGACGGGGGCTTCCCAAGGGTCCATCAGGGCAGGGCCTGGCAGTCAGGACCCATCCCACCAGCCCAGGCAGCAGCAGGGCAGCTGGGGGGCATCAGGGTTGCACCAACCCCAAGCATCAGGCACCTCCCTGAAGACAGGGATGACCTGAGGCCAGGCTGGGACATGCAGGGCTGACAGGGCCATGACACACCCTTGTTGCCTTGGAGACGCAGATGCAACTGTCCCATGTGGCCCTTTGGCACTTGTAAGTTACACCTGGAGGACATCGCATATGCCCTGAAGACAGTATTTACCCTTACCAGGCTATGAAGCCTCACCAGCCAATCCACTCTTTAAGGGGCTGTCAGTGTCACACATTGTGGGCAACCCGAGGACCTGCTTGGTTAGGACTGGGCCTGTCCATATCCCTTCTGCCTCTTTGTCTCACCAAATCCATCTGCCTTCAGGCTTCTTCACCGATCTTTTTAGAAAATGAGAGAACTCCCTGCATAGGCTCCTACTGCCGTAACAAAAACAGCAGACACTTGGGCTTATAGGTGTTACCCCTCTGTGATGCAGGGATGTGGGGGCATCTCCTAAAAAGACTTTTCCCAGCTTCAGTACCAAATGGTTTCATACCACAACTGTAGGAAGAGAAGTTTAGAGCTGACAGTAGTGATGGCAGTGTGCACCTGTGCCTGCTCTTCTTTCATGATCACTACCATTATCAAGAGTGCAAAAATCCCACCGCCTCTTGCCTGATTCCAATCCCAATTACCTAGCTCTGTGGAGCTGTTTTGAACTGGCTTGCCACTTGGGGGAACTGGCTGATGACAAGCTGCACCTGAAGCCAGCCACCACGTGACTCTTGCCCATGCTGTAAATGCAAAATTCTAGGTTTAGTTGAATGGCTGCTGGCTGAAATGTCTAGATTTTTGGTTTAGTTTGATTTTGTTTTTTCTTTTATTTTCTAGGTGTGGCAGCCCAGCCCTCTGCAAGTTGCCAGATGTTAGATTACCTGATTAAAGGATAAGTACTGTAAACACAAAGGGAGAAGGGAGCAGGGGAGGATCAGAAGAGGTCTATGAACCTAGTAACCTTATCAGTGAGAACAGAGCAGATGGGGAAGACCATCCAGGGAGAGTAATTATTGTCTCTGGTGTGAAACCCACAAAGAGTAACCTTTTGATGACCTCAGAGAAACTCTCCCTGCAGTATGCATTGCAGACTAGGGAGTAACGGTTTAAATGGGTCTAGGGCTCATTATGGCGTGTTGAGGGAAGAGCATTTGGGATTGTAGAAAAATGATGGAATGCTTTAAGGTGATGGCGGATCATGAGAACCTTATTACAAGATATTTAGCAGATAGACCAAAGGCAGGGAAAGGGAGGAGTAGGGGGGGGGGCATTTTCCCATAGATACCACTGCATTGAAAGCAGAATTTACTTTTTGGGGACTATACATGGAGCTGGCTGATGTGAATTACAGAGGTGATAGGGTCTGCTTCAATTCCAGCCTCTGCAGGTTTGACATTCACTTATGTGGCAAGAAGACAAGTTCAGAAAGAATTTCTACTGTGGTGAGAGCTGGTTAGGCCACGTAAGACCTCTAACTGTTGGTTAGGTTTTCTTGAATAGTAAGTCTGCTTTAAGAGGTTAACTTTTTTTTTTTATATTTTATTTTCCAGTTTTTCTTGTCAATGATGCAGTTTACAATGTAACACTACAAAGAGTGATTTTAATGCCACAGAGAGTACTGTAAATTCTAGATAGGAAATAGCTATATGGAAGCAGAGGAAAGTAGTAAACTTTTTAGATCAGATGACAACCAGAAGAAATGGATATGGAATTAGTTTGAAAAAGAAAATATCATGGCACATTCTGAACCTGTTCATATCAAGATAATATCAAGCATAATTTGTCCATACTATTTCCACTACAGAGTAAGCTAACCTCAGGTAGTCATATGAGGTTAAAGTAATTAAATCATTTTGTAAATGTGAAAATGAAAATTGAGACAAGCAATTGTTGTGGGTTGACCTTGGCTGTTTGCCAGATGCCCACCCAGCTGCTCTCTCACTCCCCCCCCTCAACAGGACAAGGGAAAAAATGAGATGGAAAATCTTATAGATCAAGATAAAGGCAGGAATATCACTTACCAATTGCCATCACAGGTAAAACAAACTCAACTTGGAGAAGATTAATTTAATTTATTTGCAATTAAAAATAGAGTAGGATGGTGAGAAACAAAACTAAAAACAACTCCCTCCTACCCCCACTTCCTCCCAGGCTCAACTTCACTCCTTCATTCTCAACTCCTCTACTTCCTCCACTCCTTGAGCAGCACACAGGTTTGGGGAACACAGGTTGCGATCAGTCCATAACAGCTCCTCTCTGCTGCTCCTTCCTCTTCACACTGTTCCCCTGCTCCAGCGTGGGGTCCCACCCATGGAACACAGTCCTTCACAAACTGCTTCAGTGCTGGTCCTCTCCATGGGCTACAGTCCTTCAGGAACAGACTGCTCCAGCATGCGTCTCCCACAGGCCCTGCTGGAAAAACTGCTCCTGTGTGGGCTTTTCTCCATGGGCCACAGTTTTTTCCAGGAGCCTGCTTCTGTGTGGTCTCTCCACGGGCTGCAGCTTCACACACACAGAATCACAGAATGGTAGAGGTTGGAAGGAACCTTCAGAGGTGATCTAGTCCAACCCCGCTGCCAAAGCAGGTTCACCTAGAGCAGGTTGCATAGGATGGTGTCCAGGCAGGTTTTGAATATCTCCAGAGAAGGAGACTCCATAACCGCTTTGGGCAGCCTGTTCCAGTGCTCTGTCACGCTCAAAGTAAAGAAGTTTTTCCTCATATTGAGATGGAATTTCCTGTGTTCCAATTTGTGCCCATTGCCCTCTTGTCTTGTCACTGAGCACCACTGAAAAGAGCCTGGCCCCATCTTCTTGACACCCACCCTTGAAGTATTTATAGGCATTGACGAGATCCCCTCTCAGTCTTCTCTTCTCCAGGCTAAAAAGACCCAGGTCTCTCAGCCTTTCCTCATAACAGATGTGCTCCATTCCACTGATCATCTTCGTAGCCCTCCACTGGACTCTCTCCAGTAGTTNTCAAAAGCCTTGCTGAAGTCAAGCTAGACAACATCCACTGCTCTCCCCTCATTTACCCAGCCAGTTATGCCATCATAGAAGGCTTTTAGATTGGTCAAGCATGATTTCCCCTTGATGAATCCATGTTGACCACTCCTGATAACATTTTTCTCTAGATGCTTTGAGATGACATCCAGAAGGAGCTGTTTCATCACCTTTCCAGGGATGGAGGTGAGGCTGACTGGCCTATAGTTTCCTATGTCCTCCTTCTTGCCCTGTAGGAAATCTGGAGACTTCCTCCAGGGTCCACCTTCTATAGCATAGACTCCTCCACAAGCTGCAGTGTGGATATCTGCTCCATGGACTGCAGGGGGACAGCTTGTGTCACCATGGTCTTCTTCAGGGGCTGCAGGGGAATTTCTGCACAGGGTCCTAGAGGACCTCCTCCCCACTCTTCTTCTCTGGCATTGGTATCTGTCACAGAGGTCATCCCTGCAGCCCTCTGCTACATAAATCCAATGCAGCAACAAACTCTCTATCATTTCCAAAGGCAGGTTTTGAAAAAAAAACAACCAACCAACCAAACAACAAACCAAATAAACCCCCAAAACAACAAAACCCCAACATTGTTAATGTTATATTAATAAAAATCAGAAACTTTGTATATAAAGGTAAAATGAAGTTACTTGGTAAAATTCTTCCGAATATAATGTTTCCTACTGTGAGTACTTGTACAGAAGCAAATGGTCCTTCACTAATTACCTGAAATGATATGAAGACAATATGAAGCAGTAGAGTACTGTGTACCATATTGCTGATCTAGTAATAAACCTAAAGGGAGAATCAGAGTCAATTTATAGATATTAAAGGTTCCCCTTAATCCTGTTTTTAAAAATAAAATTTTGGTTGTATGTCTTTCTTAATAATTTATCCAGTTTTTAATGACTTGTGAAAATGTTAATAAGAATAATTACAGAAATGGAAAAATATGCTAGCTGAAACATAAAGTACTGATTTTGTATGTTCTCAGTATATAGATGCATAAGAATTTCTGTGTATAGTTATTATATGTGCTTTGCAGCTCAGTTAATGTCCGTTTCCCAAGCCACAAAATGTAATTTTTATTCCAGCATCCTGCAGTGAACACCCGGACGGAAAAAAAAAAAAAAAAAAAAAAAAAAAAAAAAAAAAAACAACCAAAAAAACCCAGAGAAGTTATTCTTGATGGTAAGAACCTTTGGACTGGTATTGAAAGAGGAAATCAATATGAACACTGTCACTCAAACTGCTTTATCCTTTTGATGAAAATGGCAGTAAGCCTTAGTAGAAATGATGCCTCTTGATTTAGCAGAGAAAAATAAATAAATGTACTTAATTATTGATTGTGTTTATTTTAGGAGACCAGAAGTGGCACATATGATAAACACTTCTGTTAAACCTACTGAGGCAGATTGTGATTTTGTTTTGTCCCATGTGGCTTGCCCGGAGAGATGGTTTTAGATAAAGTTTTCATATTTTCTTGCAAAATCTCCAATTTTCCTGAAGAAAAAAAGTGAGAAAATGCACTAGATCAGATAGTTATTGCCCAACTCAAAATGGATTAGCGGAATGCTTTGCTCAAACACTAAAAAAAGCATTAGACAAAAATGAGGGTAGACTCTTGCAACAACGTATTGCAAACTTTATTCTATTGTGAAGCTCAGCATCAAGCAACCACATGAACTTGCACAGAGTTATTTCTTATAACGCTATAAAATAAACTTTACTTGCCTAGGCAAGATATAAACAACAAAAAATCAACCATCTCCATGCTCTTTTATAAAAGAAACTTTAAAAAAGTAATACATAAGAATTCCATAATAGACCCTTTTGCCTATTAATATACAAAATGAAATCTCTTGTGTAAAACTGAGTCAAGGAATAAACAGTTCTTGGCCTGTAGCTTCTTCAATATTCTTACTGGACTTTTGCACGATTGAATCATCTAGCATATTAGATTTGTTCTATTTAGCGGGTGCAGTTATCTTCCGGGTTAGAAAAATCCTATGAAAGCCCGATGGAGGGAAAAGGGAAAGAAAATAAAAGAGACGCGGGACAATAAGGAATACGAAACACTGCAAAATCGATGTTGTATGGATTGTCAGCTGTTAGGCCTGCTGCAGTGATAGAGAGAGACACATGCATTCTGGTGTTCTTGCTGTGCTGCCTGTTTAGAAAGCATTTGAAATGGCGTGCATCACTTCTGGGCCTGACTGCTCTTTGTTTCTAGCCCTAGCAGTGAGCATGTTGTCTCCCTGGCAGTGATGTATGCCATTTCAGATGTTCGGTTTTGGGGTTTTTTTAGCTTCATTTTTCATTGGTCCAAAGCTTTGCAGCAATTGCTGTAGCTCTTCTTGGACCCTTGAATGTTTGCTTCTGTCACGAGGCTGTTCTTGGCCAGAAGGTATAGCATTCTGATTTTGTTACTCTAACAATCTCTGCTGATGTTAGGTGTTCCACATAGATTCATATGCACCTGTTCAGCAGGTGCTAGAATACATGAAAACTTATATGGGAGGATTCCACCTCAGAAGGGGGACAAAATGTTAAAGGAGATCTCTGTTGGTCTCATCCTGAATCTTCTGCATCAACAGACAGGTGTGTGTCTACCCGGATTTATGAGAAGCTTTGAAGACAGCCAGACAGTCTTGGAAATAAAGGAATAAAAAAGTTGCAAAAATCCTGTTCAGTGGAATAGGCTGGATTGCCTAGCAGTGTTGGTCATGTAGTCCAAGACAACACAACGGAGGGGGGCTCCTGCCCAGCCTCCTGTCTTAACAGAAGCATAAATTACTTTAGCTGCAAATTGGGATTAGGGAACTAAAATGAGCCAACTATAACCCTACCTGTGTCAGTGGAAGAGGGGGGAAGCCAACTGCATTTGGGATTTTCTATGAGCCTTGCAGGGTGAAAGAGAATTACAGGGGTTGAGGATATAAAGAGTGCATTAATGTAGAATGAAAACTGTGTTAGGATGACAAAGCTTTCCGATGCTGCATGGGTGCTAGCCAGCTTCTGGAGGACTTGTAGTGATGCAATCACAAATATGGGTTCTGCTTACATGCTCCTTCTAGAGTTGGAGCATGCTGTTTGGGGTTTGTGATTTGGTTTTCTCTTAAAAAGTAAGCCAACTCCAGGTAACTCTTGATGGTTTGGGGTCACTCATTCTTTCTTTAGGAATAACAGTTCAGGGTGCTCATAATTCAGTATTTATTGAAACTAGAGTAAACCCATCGTTTGTTCAGTGCTATGCCAATTCAGTATTCTGACTGTTTTGCTCTGTATTTCTGTGGGGACAAAAACAAACAAAAAGTTGAGCAACTGAACAACAGTATAGTTGTAGCTCTTAGTTTTATGCTAGTGCTGAAAACTCTAAAAGGAGCCAGGTACATATGTGCTTTTTCTTATTGTTTTTGTTTTTCTGAAGTATTTTCAAAAGAAATTTACTTTTGAGGTCCATCAAACTACACAAAGAACTCTTAAAAGCTATGAAATAAGTATGAAAACCAGAAATGTGATCTTAACTGCATGACTATACATATGATGCAAGTTATCTGCCAAATATTAGTAAATACAGATGTATTCAGGTCTGATCTGTATGGGGAGCAGTATTGTAATGCAGTTTTGGTAGCATACTAGTGATATTTCTGTAACTAATAGGTAATAATAATGAAAAGCTAACAAAATACTATACCTATGTAATCTGAATCTGTATCTATCTTTTAACTAGTCTGTTGGGGTTTTTTTGTAAACTAACCTATTCAATGACTCTAGTACAAGTATGTAGACATGAGTAATTTTTACTAATAAAGCATTAGTTATCAGTAGCCCACATCTTGTAGGCTGTTGAAAAAAAAAAACCAAACTGTTGCAGGGATCCTCAAAAGTGCAGACACAAGATGATACAAGCGTCCTAAGGGAATGAGGGTAAATCACAAATTATTAATTGTGTGTCACTAAAAATGCAACCTTGTTGATAGCCTGAAAGGAGAGGTAGTAGGGCATACGTAACCATGATACGACTGAAATCAGTAAAGCTTTCCTTGGCTCTGGTTTCTTCCACTGGGCTGAAGGGACATATAAAAATACTGTGAGAAAATATATTTCTGAGATAGTCTTCCCTGGACATCTCATCATATGTCTCTAATGTGTTGAGTTTCGTCATATGTTCTGTTATAGTATCTCATCATAGTTCTAATGTGTTAAGTCCAGAAGACTCAGAAGTCAAGGGATTTCAGAGAAAAAAAAAAGAGTTGGAGAGCACATAGTTGGAGACTTAGAACCTCAAACCCAGGACATGAAACTAAAGAGGATCAATGGAGGTCTTCCATCTAAGTATTTCGTATTACTTAGCATAACAAGAGAAACTTTTAAGCAGCCAGGACATCTCTTGTCATTCTCTTTTGCAGATGAGTAGTTTCTGCAAGACTGTGAGGATCTAAGATTTGTCTACCCGGAAATGATTTTTCTGGCTCAAACTATATGATGAGTCAGGCCTGGCAATGGTCCTAGATCATACTGATGTCTTCAAAACAGGACCAGTATTAAAAGCAGAAGCAGCTTCATTTTGATGTGTGGCTTTTTTTTGAAACTACCAATGTGATCATGGGATGTGCATATAGCAGTTAGATGTTAGACAGTCACATGGCAAAGTAGGAAAGATTCAAAATGCTATGTAGTGTAATGCAGTGCAGTTCTATATACGGCTTATTTACCAAGCAGGCCACTCTGAGCCACCTGTCCTAGAGAACCTGAATGGCTCTTTATCAGGGACTGTAGTGATAGGATCAGGCGTAACGGTTTTAAACTGAAAGAGGGTAGATTAAGGGTAGATATTAGGAAGAAATTCTTTACTTTGAGGGTGGTGAGACACTGGATACCCAGAGAAGCTGTGGATGCCTCATCCCTGGAAGTGTTCAAGGCCAGGTTGGACGAGGCTTTGAGCAACCTAGCCTAGTGGAAGGTGTTACTGCTTGTTGCAGTGAGGTTGGAACTAGATAATCTTCAAGGTCCTTTCCATCTCTAATCATTTGATGATTCTATGATTCTATGACTCTTCAGAATAGATATCAAGGCATTGCAAATATAGACTTTATGATTAACAGGCTAGTGTGTTGCAAGTTTTGTGAAATAGTTGTTCATATTGATGCAAGCCTATGTAAGCATTGGCTTACTATCATAGTCCCAGAGACTGCAGAGAAATGTGAGGTAGAGTACAACAATTATTCAGTTAAATCTATCAATGATTGAGGACATTTATTAATAATGGACCATTAGTGATGACACAGATATGACTTGTTTGTGCTGAAACAGCACATGATGAGAACAATAAGCATAATGGCAAAAAGCTTTTACAATCTGACATCAAATGACTAAGGAGCATTTCACTTGCTACCAATATTAATAATGTCAATAACAATACTCGTAGACATGATAAGGTTCAGAAGGTTTTGAAGGATTACGTCCCAGGGCTATAACTAACCACTAACAGTATGTAACTATGTAACTATGTTTGTTTGTTTGTTTGTTTGTTTGTTTCTTTCTTTCTTTCTTTCTTCCTTCCTTTCTTTCTTTCTTTCTTTTCCTGTGTTTCACTGGGCTAATAAAAGCAAAATTTGTTCTGACAGAAACCATTTTCCAAATTAAAAATAATTCTATTTGGATTTTCACCTCTGTAAAAAATATAAACCAATGCATTAGGTGTGGAAAAGACAGAATATGAAGTCTAGCTAGTATCCTTTACATCACAAATAACATTGAAAATATATTTATAGAATTATTAAAAAAAAATAAAAAAGAAAAAGGAATAAAAATGATCACATTAAATTTGCATTTTGGTTTTTGATCCCATCCATGTACTGGACCAAAGTAATGCTAGCTGTAACGTTAACCGTAGGGTCATTAATGACACATTTATAGTATTGATCACATAATACACTGCAATAAGCAGGATTAAACAGATAGAAATTAGTGTTCTTTTAAATGTCAGAATATTAGTTATTCAAATTTACAATGACTTGAATGCTAAATTCAGCCAAGAGCTTTGAATTTATCACAGATGAAGTTATTCCTTCTTATGTTTAACTTCATTCCCAATGTAATTTAATTAAATCATCTTCTTTCCCTCTCCTTTTTAAGGCCAGAAGACTGCTTAAATCGGAATTATTTAAATGATAAGACTGCAATTTAAGATATCTAATTAAAATGCAGAATTGTGCGGATAAATAAAGCAGAAAGTGATCTCTCCAGAATCCTCAGCTGATTCATAGTTCTAGCTACATTATGAGCATTTTACAGGAAAGAAGCAATACTTTGTCTTTCTGACAGCAAAGGTTAAACTGACCATTAAAACAGCAGCCAGGATGCATGCCAGGAACAACTTTGTTTAGCATGTGCTTAAAAAACTCAAGAAGATAAAAGCCACCACCTACTGTCTCAATGACAGCAGTCCAGCAAGGAAGGTGATCTGTATTTTGAGGACTAACCCTTCAGGAAATGAGAAATTTCTAGTCTTCAAAAAGTAATGAAGACATATACTCATATTGCACTTCTATATTGGAGCCATTCTGAATTCTGTTTTTTTCACAGTTGTGCAGTTATGGAAGCACCTGCTGTCTATGAAATGTATTTTATCCTTTCATTAGGTATAAGTATGGACTAGATTTTAAAAAAGAAAATAGTCTTAGAAGCATCCTCCTACTGTTTTGATTTTGTTTTTTTTTAAACCGAAGACATTCTTCCATTTTAATTTGAATGAAGAAGAGGATTGGACATGTTGGATGGATGATTATTTAAGCATTTTAGGTCACCACAATGTCTTTTTTCATACGCTTTATAAGAAACACAACACAAACCACACAACCAAAAGCATCAGAAATTACTAAAAATGACTTTGCTGGGGAAGAGTGAGAGAGGAGATTTATTTATGGCTTCATTTTCTGTGTGAAATTAGAAAGAAACTTTGGAGATAAGCAATTGACAACAATGAAAGTAGTTTTTATTTAGCTTAAAATACATAATAATAATAATAAACCTTATATAAGATGAGACAAATAGGACAATTTGACCCTTGGTAATGGATAATGATAGCCTTTTAAAATTAAAAGATTTTTTGTTACTTGCTTCGTTCCCCAAATGTTTAACAAATGTATCAAGAAATAACTTACTGACTCAACAACAGAGATTTGTTTTTCTTGTCAGAAAGAGAAAATACTCACTACAATATTATTAAGAAAAAAAATTAGTTTCAGTGGACTTTTCTTTGAAGACTTTGGTTTGTTTCACAAAAATGTAATCCACTGGTACTGAAACAGTTCCATAGCTGCTCTTTTTAAAATAATTGATGAAGAATACTTCAAAGAACCTAAATGTTGCTCTTGTTTCTGTTTATTCACAGGATAGGAATGACAGGAATGATAGGAATGATAGATGTTTTCTTTATGCTCAAATCACGGAATCACGGAAT
>VYXH01012444.1:0-191972 GCA_013397275.1 Burhinus bistriatus | reverse complement strand
GGTCCTGCACCTCAGTCAGGGCAGCTNAAGTGCAAGGTCCTGCACCTCAGTCAGGGCAGCTCCCAGTATCAATACAGGTTGGGGGATGAAGGGATTAATAGCAGCCCTGAGGAGAAGGACTTGGGGTCCTTGGTCGATGAGAAGCTCAACATGAGCTGACAACGTGTGCTCGCAGACCAGAAAGCCAACTGCATCCTGGGCTGCATCAAAAGACACGTGGCCAGCAGGTCGAGGGAGGTGATTCCGCCCCTCTCGTTCTCATGAGGCCCCACCTGGAGTACTGTCTCCAGCTCTGGAACCCTCAGCATGGGAAAGACATGGACCTGTTGGAGCAGGTCCAGGGCTGGAACACCTCTCCTATGAAGACAGACTGAGACAGTTGGAATCGTTCAGCCTGAAGAAGAGAAGGCTCCCAGGAGACTTTATAGCAGCCTTTCAATACTTAAAGGGGGCTTATAAGAAAGATGGGGACAGACTTTTTAATAGGGCCTGTAGCGACAGCACAAGGGGTAATGGTTTTAAACTGAAAGAGGGGAGATTCAGACTAGATATAAGGAAGAAAATTTTTTTATGTTGAGGGTGGTAAAACACTGGCATAGGTTGGCCAGAGGGGTGGTAGATGCCCCATCCCTGGAAACATTTGAGGTCAGGTTGGATGGGGCTCCAAGCAACCTGATCTAGTGGAAGATGTCCCTGCTATCGCAGGGGGGTTGGACTAGATAACCTTTAAAGGTCCCTTCCAACCCAAACCATTTTATGATTCCATGATTCTATTCTAACTTTAACACTTCATGCAGAAACCTGTTGACTATTTTTTTCTTAGCGTGTGGAGATGTTTAAGGAATGCTGATGTCCCTTAGGAATCCTTCTGTACTTGAACCACAGGACATTCACCAAAACTGGTAGGAGGTGATTTTAAAATAAATAAAAGGATGTTCTTTAGATACTTCCAGAATGTGTTGTTGCAGGAGGTGGGGGAGGCAGGTAATATCAGCAGGTTCAAAAAAGGTTTAGGCAAATTCATGGCCAGCAGGTCCCTAAGCAGAAGTAGGAAGGGATTTACTAAGAGTCTTATCCAATGATTACAGCTGTTGCAGGGACTACGAGGGAAAAGGACCTCAGAAGCTGGCCAGGCTCACGTGCTGTCCCTCAATGGCATCTCCTATTGCCACTGCTGGGGACAGAGTACCAGGCTAGACAGACTCATTGGCTATTTCCCCTGTCATTGTGGTAGCTGGACATTTTCTAATGACAAAAGCTTTTCCACTCTCTCTACCCATACAGAAACTAAGATCTTCAAGCGGAGGCAGCTGGTAGCAGGGTCACAGAAAAAAAAAAAAAAAGAAAAAAAAAAAAAAAAAAAAAAAAAAAAAAAAAAAAAAAAAAAAAAAAACAAAACAAACAAGAAAATGTTTTGTTACACAACAGAGAATTAACCTCTGAAATTCCCTGCTGCAAGAGGCCGCAAGTGTTGAAACTGCATAGAGAAGATGATTGGATGAATTCTTGGAATAATAATACACTAAGGGCTGATGACCTCAGACAACAGGTCTGGTTTAAGGTGTCCCTAAGCTGCAAATTTGTGAGGAGCAGAGGAGGCCTAGGAACATACCTGATGTTTAATTTGACAGTAAAGAGTTTATTTACTCATTGAAGGTGAAGTCATCCCTGCAACCAGGAATTCTGGGTTTCAGCTTTAATATATAAATCTTTGCAGCATGCATATTGGAGACTGTATTTTATATAAATGTAGCAAGAGCAACAGCAAAGACATCTCCTTACTCTTGAAAGAGACTGCCCCAAGTTCCAGGTGAGCCTACCAAGGAAGCAGGAAGACATCTCAGTACTTCTTACTGCACTGCTAGACTGAGTAAAACAACACACAATTTAGCCCTCAGTCATCTTTAAGGTGTCAAGTGTGAATTCAAATAAATTTTGGGGGAAGAGAAGAACTTTAGCCGTTCAACAGAGAGAAACTTTCAGACAGTATGCTTCAGAAGAAACAGAAATTTAAACTCAATGCGGGGAGTTTCATTTTAATCAGTCATTTTCTTCTTGTTGTTTTTATTTGCACAGCAGCTCTGAACAAATTGAAAAATGTTTTTTTCTCCTCTGGTGCAGACTGGGTTCCTACCACTTCCAGTGTAAAGGAGAATTCAGTTTTGCAGTGATAAGTTCAAGGATATACAGATAAGGCACTTGTAGGAAGTGGCAGGGGTGGGGGGGCAGAAAGAATACCAGGCATGAATGGAAAGTACTGAGAAAATACAGAAAAAGAAGTGATTGCCAGCTGCATTTTACATACCAAAACCTGACATTTTTCTTCAATCTACAGTCTTCAGCCAGAGAGAAAGTAGTGAGCTTTGCTGATGCTAATTTCATCTCTTCTTTGTTTTGGAAAGATGCATTTACATTTTCCGTGCGGATAAGCAGGACTAGCTGGCTTATGGAAGGAGATAATGTAAGCGCTGAGTTCTGTTGAACCTTGGTATCTTTCTGGTTTTAATCTCAATTTATTGTCCAAACTCTGTCTCTCTAATGGCCAGACTAAATCCAGATTTAGATAAAAAAAAAGTATGGGCTCAATTCAAGCTCTGGTTGAGGCTGGATGCTGTGTTTGAGGTGGAACAGCACCAGCCTTAGCAGGGACACGGGGAAGTTTTCAGCTCTGCAGCTATCACTGCCACAAATGTGCAACATGAGATTGCGGCGACTGAGTATGGACGGCTTATGACACAGAATAAGCATGGACAAAAGGACAGCCATGCTGGGTCAGCTAGCTCAGTGCCCTGTCATCAGAGGTGGCCAGCAGCAGATGCCTGGGGAGGAGGATACAGACACAGAGACTGTACTGCAACACAAAGCCAGAATTCTCCTCTGCTCCTCACAAATTTGCAGCTTAGGGACACCTTAAACCAGACCTGTTGTCTGAGATCATCAGCCCTTAGTGTATTATTATTCCAAGAATTCATCCAATCATCTTCTCTATGCAGTTTCAACACTTGCGGCCTCTTGCAGCAGGGAATTTCAGAGGTTAATTCTCTGTTGTGTAACAAAACATTTTCTTGTTTGGTTTTTTTTTTTTTTTTCCTGTGACCCTGCTACCAGCTGCCTCCGCTTGAAGACCTTAGTTTCTGTATGGGTAGAGAGAGTGGAAAATGATTTCCTACGAGCCCTTTGTGCATCCCACAGAACTTTATACACCCTTGTTATAACCCTCTCTCAGTTGCCACTATTTTTCACTGAAAAGCTGCTCCCTATTTAGTCTGTTCTCACGTGAAATCTGCATCCCACCACTGATTACCTTTGCTACTGTTCACTTGGCCTTTTCTAGTAGTGTTATGCCCTTGAAACAGGGACCAGAACTGCACACAGAATTTAAGATGCAGGCACACCAGCACTTTACATAGTGATATAATGGCATTTTCTATTTTATTCTCTTTCCTAACAATTCTTAATATTCAGTTTGCATTTTTTTTTTACCACAGCTGGGCACTGAGCTCAATAAAGCTACATATTATAACCCCAAGACTTCATTTCTGAGTAATAGCAGTTAGCTCAGGGCCCATCATTTTATATGTGAAGTTTGGATTGTTTTTCCTCATGAATGCCATTTTACATTTATTTGTCCTGAATTTCATCTGCCACTTAATCCCCAAGTTTTTTTAGTCTTTTACAATCTTTCTGCAATTCTTCACTTTTAAATCAGTAACTTAACTTAGACTTCCCACTCCCATGGCACACCCGTGCTTGTTCATACATCCTTAGAATAAAACACTCACAAACTTTGATCAAGTTGAGATTAACAATGGAGCTTTCCGTTACAGGTTTCCCTTTAGATTTTAAATATTTGCATGCTTGCCCATACCTGCAAGCCTTTGAACCACTGGGAAGTTATACAAAGTGCTGTTCATGGGAAAAAGAAGAAAGAGAGAAAAAGGGAGTGAGACAGAGCAAATTCTGTTATCAGGAATATAAACATTATTCTGTATAGAGCTGTAGAAGACAACCTAGACCGTGGATTTCATGATAGCCTCTCAAATTAGCTATATTCATGCCACGAAACTTGGTGTCATTATATACGCTTTCCATATTAATAACCTGAACTAATTCGTTATTGCTGTTTATGTTCTGGCAGAGCTGAGGACATGTTAAGATGCAAGCTTCAGCCCGGAGGGATTACAGCCCAATGCACTGATTTAAGAAAATAGTTAAGCACAGGTGTAGTTCTAATCACCAGATTAATTTCTTCCCTAAATATGTCTGTTTTCCAAAGTCATGGCTGGGGCTGGAGGATCTGGACTGGGAAATACATCACAGCCCCCATTTAATGTACCCCAGCTATGTTCTCCTTACTTTTAAAATTCTGCCTAGGAGTGAAAAAATGCTAATAAAAAAAAAAGATGTGACTTCTTTAAGGTGGGATATTACATCCATAAGTTGCATTTAAACAGATGGAAACCAGAAAATATTTTAATAGCCTCTTGCAGTCACAGCCTCCAGGCCTGCCACACTTGCTGAGTGCTTAGTGACATTAGAGGAACTCCAAACTGTACCTTGGGGTGTTCCTTAATTAAGCCACAAGAAAGCAAACAAACAAGCAAACAAAAAGAGGCTTGACAACACGTCATTCATGGTTTGCGAAATGCAGCTAAATTGTATGTAATGCTTTACCGCTTTGAATGCAAACATTTGGCTTCAGAAGTTGGCAGTGTGTTATTCTGTACATCTTCTTATTAATTATATTTCATTTTGAATTCAAAGCAGACCAGCATCAATTTATTTCACTCAACTGCATCAGCTCTGTAATGTTATTCTTCAGTTTTACTTTCAATCTGGCTCTGACTGATAACGTTTTCTGATCGATGAAAAGGCAGAGGTTGTTACCAAAAGTAATGGTATGTTATAAAGCTGCTCTAGTCCAACAATTAAGGGCATTTTATTATGTAATAAAGCCAGTGCTATTTTTTTCACTGCAGCCACACAACATTAATTCAGACACTAATTTGCACGTGATATATTATTGATGGGGTAAAAATGCATCTGTCTCTATCAAGCTCAAAAATCATATATATTTTAATATATTAATAACCAGAGTCCTCAGGAGGTTATAATGTCATCGTTCTTAAGTGAGAAAAAATATATGCATAGCTATTGATTAGTTTCAACTGTCCTTTCTGAGCCGGCTGGTATGGAAAGGCATTAGCACGAACAGAAGGTAGAAACAACCTTCTGCTCTCTACCGTATTAGAATAGCTGAGTACTTACCAACACTGCATTAACAACATGACTAAGAAGAGTTTATTCTCGCCACTACTATCTAGTCTGAGAAAAATATACAGAGGAGAGGTTATCGCTGACAAGAGTTTGTTACTGTTTTCAGGTGCACATTTTTCTTGCTTCACATTACAGACTGACGAGTTAACGAACGCACCTGGCATTGGGAGCAGAAAAAAATCTCTGTGTCCTATAAAAGCTCCCTGCACAGTTTTAGCCTTGCCCTAAGAAAAATGCTTCTTGCACAGGGGAACTTTATCTGGAAGTTATAAAGTTGCTCTGTGTCTGAGATCGGAGCTTTTCTGGAGCCTCCAGTGACATTTTAGTTAAACTGTAGACAGACCATAGCTCTGTAGATTTCCTTTGAATTTCATTCAGCTTCCAGTGGGAAACCTGGAAGAGTACAGAGGATTTGAGGTAGTCGTACGCCCTTACCGGAGGCTGCTGAGCAGTGAAAGCTATGAATAACTGCATCATATGAAGGATGCATTGTAAAATTTAGGAATTCAAATTTATAGTTAGGTCTTCAAGACATCTGAGCATCTGTTCATAATTGCCAGTAATGATAGCTACTGAGTTGCTTTGGTTGGATATGAACCGGTAGCATGAAAAACCAGCTTTGTAACAGTAAGTGTTAAAAGCCAACAAGAATTCTGGAAACAAACTTTCATGCTTCAGATCTTTATTCACCACAAAACTTTGGAAAATTAAGTAGAATTTTTTCCTAGTGAGGAAATAAGTAAAAGTCCTGCTGCACAGTGTCTGCTTCTGAATTAGCTCCTCAAAAGTAATTTTTAGAGACAAGCTGCTGAACAAGACGGAGGACTAGCCTGATTCACTGGGACACTTTCTCTGTTTCAAAAGCTAGAATGATCCTCATCTCATTAGGGAGTTATTTGCATCTGTCAAAGATCCATCCTGTGGTCAAGACGAAGCACTTATAGCCTGGGAGACATTTTTTCCATTCTAAATTATTCTGTAGACCTCCACCGTGATCTTTGTCAGGTCACAAATTAGGCCTCATTTCCTCATCCCTTTTCCTTTCCAAGTGGTGATAACACTACTTACCTCACAGGACTGCAGTAGGTCTTCATAACCCAGAATCTGCAAAGCACCAATAGTCCCTAAGTGAAAATCCCTACAGGCTGTCATTGAGCACTCTTGAAATTAAACCAGATGGGACAAAAGAAAAGATGAATGACCAAAACAACACTGTCCCATCTCACAAGGGTATGGCCAAAGCAATCAATAAGGAATGTCTTTTCCATTTCCAGTAGACCGGCCAGGGTATGAGTGTGTAAGAGAAGCCAAGACACAGATTTATGAAATCCCCAAAAGGTACGAGTCCTATCTAAATCTGAGATTCGGAAGGGAAGAAAGTCTACCCTGTCTACTCTGGTAAAAAATCATTCCAATTTCTCTTTAAACTGTACTTACAAATCAGCAGTAAAAAATAAAAATAAAAAATATTGCATTTATCTCTGAAAACAATTAGATCATGGTGGTATGCAGTGATAATGTTGCTGAGTTTTGCATCATTTATACTACCGGATGTCAAGCTATTTGTTAATAACTGCCTGCTGTTGTGGAATCCCCTGACAGAGCGCCATATGTGCCGCAAAATCTCAGGCACTCGAGTGAATGATTGGAGATGTGCAGTTCAAAATTCCCTTATCAGTCATGCATTTGCTCATGAGATTGTTGTTTTTTTCTTTTCCTCATTCCTCCGTTTCACCTGAGTCTGCTTGAAATCAGTTAAGTTGTTAAAATGTCCTCAGGTAAAAAAAGAGAGAGTCTCTATGCCATCACAGGCAGGGTACCGACCTTCTCCATTAAATGGAAAAAAACTGAAAAAGCAATAATCAAGTTTTATAAAGCAAGCATACAAGGTATCGGAGGGACAGGAGTAAAATCAGGGTGTTTGGAATTGGACATTAATCCAAGAATAGCTGAGAAAAGACTTCTCCAAGGAGGGTTTGACCTTGCAGCTCTCACTCTTGTGCAGTGCGTGCATATGGCAAAAAGACACAACTGCTTTGAAGAAGCCATTCACACAGAAAGAGAGAGCTGAGAGGCATGAAATGAAGTTGTTTCCACAGCCCACGTTCAAAAAGGAGACCCATAGCCCCAGCAGGAAAGAGAAGTCTGTGACCAGCACCGTTTAGGGCTTCGGTGCCAGGGCAGAGGCTTGTGTTTGATGGGACGTTGCTCAGCCACTGTCTCTGAAGCTGGGTCTGTAAACGTACAGTGAATATCGTGCTTCACACCTGCGGATTGACTGTACAGTGGTTCTCCTAGGCCTGCACAGTGAGACCAAGCTCTATGCCATGCGCACAGTGAGATCATCTTCTGGTTTAGATGTGGAATGAGAGAGGGTTCTCATTCTCCTAAAAATGAGGAAGCTGTAACTCCTCATTACACGCACAGAGTTGCATACTGCAGTCACATATCACATAGGACAACTACCACAGAGGTTAGGCATCTCATCTTGAAGCACCAATACTGAAAAGACACTTCCATCTTGTATCTTAGGAGCGCTGACCTTTTGAAGAGTTCCAGCTCCCAGCGATGTGCAGTTAAAAAGATGAATTGAAAGAGAAGCTGGTCCCCATGCCGCTGTGATAACCCTGAGACAGTGTGGAGAAGACTGTGTGGGCCAGGCTGGGTGTCAGCACTGCCCGTTAGGTCCTCCTTCTTCCAGAAATCATAAATCCAGATCTGGCATCCCAAAGTTTCACTACTCCATGCAATGAGACATCTGCCTTGCAGAGTGGGAATAAGAGGGGACGCTAACGAGGGAAGAAGAGCACAGTAGAGGAAGGATCCAGAGCTGGACATGAAGAATGTGACAAAGCCACAAACAGAGTCAGGCCTACAGCAGACAATGCATCATGTTGGTGTTTTTTGATCTTTCCCATGTTCAGGCTGTGGCTAGAGAGCCCCAGTGTATGGCGGTGCAGGCCACCCTCTCAGCTCTGTGGCAACTAACACATCCTGTGGTGAGTCTGATGACTTGTGAATATTAAATCTGAAATTGCCATTGGGAGAGTCCGACGGCTGCTGTGCACTGAATTTGTTCCTTCGTGTCTGTGCTGTCCATGATCCCCAACATTTTTTTGACCTTTAACCTCTGTCTTATCCTTCCACCTGCTTTTAGGCTAACCTTACCATTTTTCCTAAAAATAGCTTATTCTTTCTAAATCTCATTTATGCCATGATTTCTTTTCTTTCCTAGAGTCGTAGATAAAGGGAAATATTAATTTATCCATCTGAACATTAGATAGCTCTAGTCCACACTGAGACTCAGTTTGACTGAACTGCCAACAAACTGAAGGCTGTGACCTTCATCTGCCTCAGGCATAACCCAAGAGTGATTGATTTTACAGTGGGCCCCTTGCAAATGTGAAATTAAACAGCATGACCTCTTTTGAGGTAAGCTTGCTCTTTGAAGGATAATCATGTCTTCCTTTGATCATCTCTTTAATCCTTGTCTGAAATTTTTCATGAGGATTGTATCACACCGTAAGAAACACGGTGGACTTAGCAGTGAAAACGGTACCCACACATTCAAAATGGGGCGTGAGAAAGAAAGTATACCTGCCTACTTCACCTGCCACAGTTGGCAACAGGTTGAGAGTTAGTTTTGAAAATAATTATTACTTCCCTCATGCAGGGCTTTGAAGACAACATCTGGAATTCAATTCTGTGTCTAATAAGGAGCCACAGGGGATCTATAGCACTCTGATGCCTTATTTGAGGAAATATGAAAAGGATTTTAGATAATAAATCCATCAGAGAGTTCACAATCATTTGGAGACCTTTTATAAATAGCAAAATATGATAAATTATTCCATTACCTGCTTAACTAGTACTTTGGTGAAAATGAGGTTTGGCATGGTGTCCTTTTTGGCTACAATGTGAGAATAGAACCCGACAACACAGCAGAAGAAAATTTTAAATATACGTATATTGTGGAAATGGTTAAGAATTTTTTCTGATGATAAGGCTTTAACCTCTGAATTTCTTCCTGATTCTTTGTCAATAACTCTACTTTTCAAAATGCCAATGTTCAGCTTTTGCTTGATGCTAGCAACCCAATAGGACACATCAAAAATTATATTTCACAACTTATAGCAAGGAACAAGGATTTCAAATGGAGATGTAAAGCTCTCCTGCCCTTCTCACACATTTTCTTATTACACCAATTACACAATGCAGGGCAAGTTTGGTTTCAGAAGCAAACTTTTACCACTAGATGCTCATTTGGGGTAAATTTGAGTAGCATTCATGGAATTATTCGTATGTGATAAAATTCTACAGATCACAGTGAGGTTGTCATATTTATGCTTCATACATAGATATGGAAAATTACTGTTTGAAGATTAACTCATGATACAAACGTATCATGCTGGATTGTTTAATCATTGGGAGATCAACAGAGCTCATATGGCAAGCACAATGTGATTGAGATAATCTTAAACTTGAATGAAGATTACATTGTCCAGCTATTCACACAGTTTCACTTAGGACTTCTAAGTATTTAAGGTGCAACAAGAACTCACGTTAAACATTTAACATGGTTATAATAAAGAAAACTCAGCATAATTGTGCATCTTGATGATTCAGAAATTCAAAAAGAAAATGTTATGATATAAAACAAATAACATTATATTCCTTCTCCAAACACTTTGAATTCTGGAAGGAACTGTGTTTTCCCCCCTCTTTGGTCAGTTGGGATATGTTTATGAACACAATTTCATTATTTCTTGTCTTTTACTTGTTGCTTGTTTGAAACCAGGATGATCCATGGCAAATACTTTTTGCCAAAACCTGTTAAGTTATTCACTGATTAGGTGCCTAGCTGCATGGTAAAGACAAAAGTTAAAACCCATGCTCAACAAGGGTATTTAAAGCTGTGTTCCACATAGTTCATCTTGAAAATTCACTGCTGAAGAATCCCAGAGTGCCAGTATCCAATCTATATTGCACAGTTAGTCAACAATTTAGAAGAATTCATTTTGCAGACAATTCAATCAGAAATGCTGCCAGGGAGTAAGAAAGCTGAAGGAAATTGCATCTACCTTCACTAAGTAATTGACTGAACAACAAACATTTCAGCATAATCCACTTAAATCATAATTAAACTTCCCAGACACCAGCCCTTCTATTTTCAATGCTGTTTTTATGGGCAACAAAATGATCCACTCTTCTTTAATAAACTACCTACTTGAAAATACATTTGTTTGTAACATACCCAGAAGCAGTATCAACTTATTATGTACATCTTCTTGAGCTCGGGGGTATCCTTGAAATCCTTTATCATCTTTATTTTGATCTGTTAATGTGCATGAAAATCTTGCCTTCACTGGTAGGTGAGTATTTCCGACTACCAGGAAATTCAGTCGTGGATTAAGAGACTACCATCATCTGTGTGTAGACATCCTCCAATGAGCTGAGTTTCTGAGGTCTCCTTATACTCTAACCTGTCCTCTAGTTAACGTAATGAAGAGTTTTGGGAGAAATTTAGCCCGCTGTACAGTATTCATGTATTGGCTGGTCAGCTGAATTACTTTCCAGGATTCACTGACAACAATGACAAGTTTGTCACCTAAGACACAGGAAGGTACCTATAGGTAGATGTAAATGTAGATGCTTTCATCCAGAGCTGAACCTTTCCTTGAAATTTACGATGATTTCCAGTAGATTGTGAATCAAAAATAGAATTGTGCTTCCTGATTAACTCCTTGTGGCAATGCTTTTATTTTGTAATCAGGGCTTTACTTTAAAATTACTTTGATTCTTGTACAAAAGGCAAAACTCTTCAAAAGGTTCGCCGTCACTTTTCTTGAGCTGTCTAGCCAGCAGAAACATTCATGAACATTTATCTTAGCTCTTTTGTCTGGAAGCTGAAGACAAAGAGTAAGACAGGAACTAAGCACTACAAAGAGAACAGAGAGTACAGATAGTTTAAAACTCCTTTAGAGTGGGATTTTGCCACTGAGGACTCCATAATAGCCTGGCACACAGCCTGGGTTTAATTTCATCTAATTTCAGGCAGTAAAAATATCCACACCTGTGGTACTCATGCCAGGTTCCCTGCATTACAACTGGAGAGACACAGTCATTTTTGGGGTGCAATTCATCTGAGCTATATTAGGCATCTGTATTAGGAGGAAAAGAATTGTTGCTTAACAGTGTTTATTCCTCTCCACTGAATACGGTGGAGATTTGATCCAGGTGACGAGTTCCTGTGTAGATGACTGCATCTGAGTCAGGTCTCCCCGACTCAGTACTGAAGGCCAAGGAAACAGGGGTGAGTCTGTGCTAAAGCAAGGAAAAGTCCTGCAAGACTGACTGATTCAGTGCTCCAGCTTTTAAAAACAAACGGAACAAACAAACAAACAAAAAAAAAACCAACAAAACAACAAAAAAACCCAAAACCAAAACTAAAACACCCAAAAACCAAAACCGAACAAGCCCACCAGAAAACTCTTCCAGAACAATGTTTTCATGTAAGTACAACCTCAATCAGATTTTATCCTATGAAAGACAAGGCACTAAAATCCTGCACTATCGTAGTGCAAAGGTGTTCCTCACAGATTTTCAAAGGCAGAGAGCCTTCACACGGATCCTGTTGCAGGACAGATTCTAGTATTGCTGCTTCCAGTAGTTTTCTTGCAATTCTTCTGAACCTTCTATCTAGTCTAGTACATCTGTGTAACAGGTTCCCTACAGCTGTATCACAGAGTGAAAATGAGTAAAAAGACCACAAAAGGGCTAGCAATTACCTTCTTCATTTTTAATCTCTGCATATTTAGGAAAAAAAATGCCTGAGAGCAGGAAATGGCAGATTTTTTTTGGCTTTTGGCTTGCAGCCCATCTTACAAACAAAGTGCTTTATTTTGTTCCCCTTTTAAATAATAAGTTGTCTCATGAGCTCCTTTCTTTCAGCCACATTGATTGTGGTACCCTTTCTTCACACCCCGGCAGAGATTACTCTGCATTAGAAGACAGCGGACAAGATACCTTGTAATACAGTGGACCTACAGTATGTTTGCCACGGGAGTTAAGTATACTTCTTTCAAATGAAAAGCTGGGTTTATGCACTACATGCAGTGATTTTTAACAAATAACATGCATTTCCACAGTCAATATTATTCACGCATGGCACTATCACAGAAGGACTATCATGGGAGTCACTAAGCTGAACGATGAAGGCTGCTGGTACCCCATAGGCTGCTGACAACCAGGATATTCAGAGGTGGTTGTTCACAGCTCTCTTAAGACTCAAAATACACGTGCTGTGTGATAACATCGGATCGAAGTACTCACGCATGAACCACAGAATAAGAGATACTTCCAGACGTGTACCAGGAAGGTTCTGTGAGACACTCAGGCAGGGGGAGGTAAAGCAGCGGACGCTAGACCAATTCCTATGTCTCATGGCTGGGACAGAAGGTTGTCGGCGACAAGCTAAAGTTTGCAAGGCAGATCGATCATCTGGGTGCTGAGGTTCAGCCCCAGCTCCAGAAGCTGCGTGATTTCACAGGGCATGTTCATATCTCCCTGTGGAGCAAAGCAGATGTGACTCATATGAACAAGCTTTCATCATCTTAACCCTGTGTTCTGCAAGTGTTAATCTGTCTTCCTTCTCCTACCAGGGTAGTCACCTACACGTTACCTACATACTCCCAGTCTTTGGGTCACTAAGTCTAAGGCAGTATACAGCACATTGCTGATCCTTTAGACAGTTTTTCAGCCAACTAAAAGTAAGGGAGTCCAATACATTCAATAAATCCTCTCAAACCACTTTGAAAATCCCATGGATAAAAAGACCTTCAGCTTTGTTTTGCTCGTTCTGTGTTTTCAACTCTTAGATTCCTTTGGGGTTTCCACTTCTTTCTTTCCCTTGTGCCTTTTTCGCCATAAACCAAGTACTGTACTCAAATGTTAGAAGACAGAAGAGGCTTTTTAATGGCCTATTGAGAATGAAATGAATAATTTAAGATTTACAATAGCTTTAAATTGGTTTTGCTTGTTGCAGGGTGTAAACTACATTACAGAGGGGGGATTTGCTCTCTTTCTGTTTGCTTGCAATGAAATGATACAAAATCCTGTCTCATATTTTCTTTGTGTTAATTGGGGATTTAACTGTTGCTTCCTTTGCTTACAGTGATGTACATCAAAGCCCTTAAAATCCATTTTAATTGTGCTGAGTGGATTTGGTCAATTACACTAGTACTCTTTCTATTAATAAGCATGTGAAGGGAAGGCTATTCTGTATGTAAATTAATAGAGCTAATCAGTTGTCCTCCCATTGTAATACACATTACAGGATTTGGCAGTACCTCAAAAGGAAGTAAAAGTTTCATGGCTTATGTCCAGGATCACATTTTTGCAGCCTACACATAGAGAGGAAATTGAGGTTATCTCCACATCCTGTTAAAATATCCAGAATTTATCTGGTCACCACCTAAATATCAGCTCATTAGGGCTTTTGTTTGGGAATTGGAATGACTGTAGAGTTCTGAAGCTGATCAAGTAAGAGAATTATTTTTTGTAACACAGCACTGACCAGCCCTATTCCTGACGAGACCCTGTAGCTTGCTACTGACAGACACAGAGGAAGACAATCTCTGCCCATTTCTAAGAAAAGAGGGAAAAAAAAAAAATAGATCCAAACAAGACAACATAAGAAAATAGAGATTATATTGCTCACTAAAACAGGGTCTCATCGTGGTGCCCCTGTCTATGGCAGGGGGTTTGGAACTAGATGATCTTTAAGGCTGAGAGAGTTGGGTTCTTCAGCCTGGAGAAGAGAAGGCTCTGAGGAGACCTTATAGCAGCTTTCCAGTATTGGAGGAGCATCTACAAGAAAGATGGAGAGGGACTTTTTTTACAAGGGCATGTAGTGATAGGACAAGGAGTAATGGCTTCAAACTGGAAGAGGGGAGATTTAGATTAGATCTCAGGAAGAAATTTTTCACTCTGAGGGTGGTGAGACACTGGAACAGGTTGCCCAGGGAAGTTGTGGAGGCCCCATCCCTGGAGGGGGTCAAGGCCAGGTTGGATGGGACTTTGAGTAACTTGGTCTAGTGGGAGGTGTCCTTGCCCATAGCAAGGGGGTTGGAACTAGATGACATTTAAGGTCCTTTCCAACCTAAACCATTGTATGATTCTATCATTCTGTGAGTATATGATATCAGCCTAGTACTACTAGTCAATGAGGTATTTTGCTTATACCACAACAAAGGGCAGTTTTAAAGACATAATGTACTCTATTAAATAACAAAGAAGTAGTTTGTCACAAAGAAGTAGTTTGCCAAATGTTTCTGAGATGCCCTTTCTATAAATTTGAAAATCACGACAGGACTAAATACATCGGTGCTTGTTCATAAAGTGGGCAGGTCAGTGGTGGAACTAAGGAAGAGAGGCAGCCTGAGGACTGGTGTCACACTAGTGACACGCTGGTGTCACAAGAGAAAAACCTTCAATATTTTAAGACATTTGCCATTGAATTCAATGAGAACATAATCAAGCCAGCACGGAGTGCTCTCAGAAATCCTCCTTTCAATCTCTTTCTTTACTATAAGGAGAATGATGGTTTCCCGGAGTCTGGAGGTGTAACGTGTGTCGCTGGGTTTGGGCCCTCCTTTCCCTACACAACTCAATCTCATTGCCTGCGTCTTCCCAGGAACAGGATTTAATTATCTAAATATAATCATCTATAGGTCAGCTGTGGTGTCCTGAAGTTTTCAAGACACTAACACGGCAATGAATGAAAGACCTATAAGGGACTTGCACAGCTCTGGAGAGGCAGTTAAAGGCTGGGCAGGACACCTAAAACAGTATTTCCATCTACATTTACACAACAGAATTCTCCCCTTCTTTACAGTCATACAAACTGTGTGCCAGTAATGTCTGCTTTTCTCCATTGACTCCAGTGGGAAGCGTGGGATTGAGTTCAGATGGAGGCAGCAACTTTGTAGATTCTAGACCCAGTATAATGAATTTTGCCTACAGTGGCTGCATGTACACACACGTGCATTCAAGGTGTGTTGGACATAGCGTGCCCAGAATGTGCTGCTGATCTGCCTTGGCTTTCTGTGTGTCTCACAGATCAGATTAGAGCTACTAAATTGTAATCTTGTCAGAGCAGTTGCGCATAAAATAATCCAAGCCATATGTAAAATAATTCTCCAGATTCTGGTCAGGTCAATTCTATGGACAGAAAAGTAGGACATAGCTGTGAAAACTTGGTCGTGTGACAACTCTAGGGCATGATATTTACGGCTGCAGTACTATGACCTTTACAGGAGTTTAAGTCTAAATTTCTGAAACAGAGAAAGATCAGGACTCACACAACTGAGAACTAAAATGAGGGAGACACAGAGGAGTGAAGTTATAATTTAATTTATGAGTTAAATCCATGCTGAATTTTCGGTCACCCTCTAGTACTGACCCTGCTTCCCGTTAAGGTTAATCATTTCTGCAAGCAAGAAAAGGAAAAGACTGTAAAGGCTACATCTCTGGCAGTTTCAGGGTAACTCAAAGCATTAGCATACTGTCGAGAATCTATATCTTATCTTCTATTGACATGCAACTAATGTGAAAGAATGCCATTTGCATTCAGCCAGCAAACGTTACGCAAACAGTGAATTGGGGATGACAGGTTCTGCTCTCTTCACAAGCTCGTGGAGTGCCTCCTCCTATACAAATAGACACAGAAGATCTTCGTGGCTCGTAATTCCTCCATTTCGATTCAGAGCAGACCTGATTTCTAGTCAGATTCCCTGAGGTGCTGAGTATGCACAACTTATGTTAAAGTCCGCTGAGGCACATGTGCCCAGCCGCTCTACCGCAGCTGTGGGTTTTGTCAGCTTGCTGAAATATCTTGTTATTCTGTAACTCCCAATTTCAGAGACAGCCAGACTTCATCAGATTTAATCGTATCTGCAATTCGCACAAATATATGCAAAACCTATCAGGTAAGGCTAATTGTTTTTTTAGTCAATAAAAATTGTTGCCCATAGCATTCTTTATTTTTGTAAGCTTCCAAATAGTTTTATTAAAGGTTTTGATCCTCATGACCAGTGCTTGATAGATAGCTGTCTTCTTCCGTATCTCCTTAACAAGCCATAACTTTAAACAAATCCGAGGTGCATAACAATGTTATGGATAAACTTATGCTATGGAACAGAAATTCCTATATGCAGCTGAAGCTCCTGGAGCAGGTTTTCTGTAGAACACGTAGTACTAATTAGAATTTTGTCACAAGATAACAGTTAAAAAACCCAACAAACTAAAACTTGAAAAAGCAGTAGATTCCTGAAGCAGAGAAACAAAATAAAAATAAAACATTTGCAGAGCACAGCTCCCAGGGACTTTCATTTATTTGATGACATCCAGGAGGAGTAGCAGCCCCCTGAAAAAGGCAATCAGTAACATATACAGGGATTCTGACAGCCGCAACTGAGTTAACACATAATTATAAAGATAATATTATTGAACCCAGTCAAGCCTGATAAGCAGTTGGGATTCTGTTCAGGTCATCAAGATGGATTTTAGGATCCTTTTCACTCAATTTCCTTTTCCTGTTACTGTGGTTGCTTTTATTGAAATTAAACTACTGTAAAACTAGGCTCATGCAGAGCAACTTAGGCCTCAGTATCATTGTTCCTCCCTGTGATAATTGTTTCCATAATTGTTCTTGTCATTGTAGTAGATGATCTGCAAAGAAGAAGAAGAAGGAAAAAAAAAAAAGGTTATGTCCTTTCCTGCTACTTTATAAGGCATGATGATAGCTTCATAAAATTTTATTGTATTACTATACCAAGACCATAATACCATTCCCATACTTTATTACCATGCCAAGAGCTGGAAGTTGAACTCAGACAAATTCAACATTGAAATAAGATGTAATTTGCTACCACTGAAGGCAGGGAAACATAGGAATGATTTGTTGGGAGGGCTAAAGAAATAGAAGGGAAATGACCCTGCTCCTGCATTCTTCAGAATCTCTCAGCACCAGTCCCCTCAGATCTCAGAGACAAAATTATAAAACTTTCTAGAAGCTAACCCTTGAGCCATAATCTGGGAGACACTATTTGGTCCATGCCTGTCATGGAGGTCCGCATGTCTGCAATGATTGTTCTGTCCTGGTATCTACAGCTCACAGCCCACAAGTTTGCCGTCTGTACTGCCCTTGCTGTCTTAATGCTTGTGAGACCATAATAAGACAGGAGTTACGATGTGACCTCAGGGGTAAGCATTTCCTGCAAATGTAAGAGTAAATGTACACAATTTTATTCTTGGAGGGGGAAGTGGGTAGGTGTATGTGCCTTGTTACCATAGGCACCTACGAAAGAGCCATACTACGTCAGCGGAGAGGTCCGTCTAGCCCAAGGTTGTTGTCAACCCATGCCAAAATTAGTTATGTAGGGAAGAATACAAAAATAAGGCAAAGAAATAGTTGCTTCAGTATGATGGTCTCCTGCAGTTAGCAATTTCTCACTTTGGGATTTCTGAAGCACCAGTTGCACCGTGGCTCTATCCACAATAATCCCTTTTTCTGGAGCACTCAAGTAAGAGCTATGTCAGTTATCTGGGTGACATTACTTGTTCATCTCTTCAAACTGCTCACCTAATAAAGTCAGCAACAATTCTCCATTGCCTAGATATAGTGAAGAACTTGGTAGACATTTTTGCTTTCATCTGCTTCATAAGATATGTTTTGTCTACTGAAATGGGACATTTTTAATCTAACTGATTTTGTGTCTTTAAGGTCTGGCATTACCATCAGCTGGTGTCTCCTGTTCTGTACATATGATTTATATTTGACCAAACTAAAATGTTTAGTTTAACTGTATCCTTGAACTAAGGAAGCTGGATGAAAAGAATGGCTTGTGACAAACAACAATACAAATGATCCCTTTAAGACACATATTTTGTGATAACAGGTTAATATTGTTTTATTTGTGTATTGGGTTTATGTGGCAAGGTTTTGGTAGTCGAGGGGGCTGCAGAGGTGGCTTCTGTGAGAAGAGATCAGGTGCTGCCCCCGTGTCAGACAGGCAGTTCCAGCCAGCTCCAAAATAGACCCGCCACTTGCCAAAACTGTGCCCATAAGCAACACTGGTGGTTCCTCTGTGATAACATCTTGAAGAAAGGGTAAAACATGATGCACAGCAGCTGTAAAAGAGAGGAGTGAGGAAAAAAATGTGAGAAAAACAACCTTGCAGACACCAAGGTCAGTGAAGAAGGAGGGGGAGGAGGTGCTCCAGGCACCAGAGCAGAGATTCCTCTGCAGCCCATGGTGAAGACCATGGCGAAGCATGGTGTCTCCCTGCAGCAAATGGAGGACCATACTGGAGCAGATATCCACCTGCAGCCCGTGGAGGACACCAGGAGGTGGATGTGCCATGAAAGAAGCTGTATCCCATGGAGAGCCCACACAGGAGCAAGCTCCTGGCAGAAACTGTGGCCCCATGGAGAGAGGAGCCCATGTTGGAGAGGGTTTTCTGGCAGGACCAGTGGCCATGTGGGGAACCCACACTGGAGCAGTCCATTCCTGAAGGACTGCACCCCGTGGAAATGACCCACGCCAGAGCAGTTCATGAATAACTGCAGCCTGTGGGAAAGACCCACACTGGAGAAGTTCATGGAGGGCTGTATCCTGTGGAGCAGGGGAAAAGCATGAGGAAGGAGCAAACAACATGAAGTGTTAGGAACTGACCACAACACTCATTCCCTTTCCCCCTGCACCTCTCAGGGAATAGGAAGAGGAAGCAGAAGAGTCAGGAAAAAAGGAGTGAAGTTGAGCCTGGGAAGAAGGAGAGGGGCTGGGGAAGTCGTCATTAGCTTTGTCTTTGTTTCTCACCATCCTACTCTATTTTTAGTTGACAATAAATTAAATTAATCTTCCCCAAGTTGAATCTGTTTTGCCAATGACAGTGACTGGTAAGTGGTCTCCCTGTCCTTATCTCTACCCATGAGCTTTTCCATCTTGTTTTCTTCCACCTGTCATCTTGGGGAGGGGAAGTGAGAGACCAGCTGGGTGGGGGTCTGGCTACCAGCCAAGGTCAATGCACCACATCTCATTCAGTAGTTTGCCTTAGGAGCTTTAGGTCCTGGGATTTGCCTCTTTTTTCTGAGGTGTAAAGCTTTCACATTTGCGTAGAATAAATAGCTTTATCGTTTTGCAAACACGTTATATCTCGCTCATGGTAAATTCACCATGATTTATGAAATGTCCTTCGTGCAAATGGATTGAAAAGTTACGCAGATGAATTGATGTAAGGAAGTTCTCTGTTTTTGATTCTCAAAAAGTGTCCTCATTAGGGAAAAAAGCTGAAAAACTATGAAAGAATGGTAAAACCTGGACTGCTACTTTTCCATTCTACAACACTTCATGGGAAGATACCACCCTATTTCGACATGTTACAGTACCTCTAAACTCAACCCATTGCTTCAGCTTTCCCAGCTGTAGCTGATGTTCCAACTTCCTCTTGACTCTTTTCTCCCAAGAACTCCATGCAGCTAGGATGATTAAAACGACATTATTTGGAAAAAGGAAAAAAAAAACCACCATTGGAAAATAAAACCCCTAAATAGTTACAGAGTCACCTTAATATCGCTAAAGGGAGCTGCAGAGGCCACAACAAAAGCACGGTAGGTCCTTGTTTTGCAGTTCCCCAATAAAGTCAGTTCCAAAAGAAGAAAACATGTCTGAAAGCTTATGAGTGATGTAGCCCTGTGCAAAATATTCTGCCCTGTGAGGGAGCCACATTCCCGCTTCACCTTTCACAAGGATACAGGTCCCTGATGTTCTCTGTTTGTCCCCGTTCCACCTGTCAATATTATTCTAAAAGCTGAGCAAATGCAAAAGCAATCAGTTCCTAAAGTCTATATCGTACCTTCTTTTACACAATAAACAGCATTTTTGATGTAGGCAAAAAGAGAGAGAACAAAACAAACCTTTCATCTTCTTCCATAAAAGCCACATTATAACTTCTTTTTCATGTCCTTTTTCTTTTTTCCCCTCCTCAGTCCCTGGAGAATCAGCACGGTGTTTTCTTCATAAACAGATCTCAGCCCAGACTCAAAAATGTCACTGTGAACAATGAATTATCCCAGATGTACACAGAGCACCGTGGTCATCAGTAGTTCTTTCTGTAAGCCCTCAAGGCTCTGAACCACCGATAAAAAGGAAAGTAAGGGGAGAAAAGGATTATACAGTAAATAAATTTGACTAGTATTAAGAATTTAACATGCTGGCTGGCACAATCAACTGACTAAAACAATGCATCAGACGTGGAATGGTCTGCCATACAGTTCACTCACACGCTACTGTGTTCCTCTGTCAGTAGTTAACATTTGCAAAAAACACTAAATTATAGGTGACAGTATCTGACAGATTTCTCAGCCTGAACAGTTTTGCTTTCAAGCTAAAGGTAAAAAATTCAGTTCATTTTAGAATGACAAATGCCTCATGTTTTTGAAGCTTCCAGTATTAGCATTTCCAGTTAATTATTAACAAACATTGTTACCAGCTTAAGAAATGGGATAAATGACAAAATCTTATTGATATAAATGTGTTTGGTTTAGATATATTATTGCAAGCCTCAGCTGAAACTGCTAAATTAGTCAGATAGCTTTTTTAGATATAAAGGCTATATTTCACAACTATCTTTTCTCTTAAACCATTTACTTGCTTAAACACAGACCATGAAAACGTTCAGAACAATTGAAATGGTGGCTTTAACACAAACTGCTTTGCTTGTTATAGTATTTTCTTCCAGAAGACATTAGGGAATTTCAGTAATTCTGTTAATTAATAATGCCCCACAGTGTCTCATTGGTAGGTGTGAAAGGGCTCTGTAAAGGAATTATTATTCCCTTTTTACAGATGGGGAAACCGAGGCAAAGTGACTTGCCAGGGAGAGTGTCTTGGCCAATAAGCAGATCCAGGAAAAAGAAACAAATCCCTGAATTGCAGTCCAGGAAATGACCGCAAATATCCCAAAGATGAGTGGCTGAGGCTTTTTAATATTGGCAGTACTTTTAAAAGAAAATATTAAATTCAGACATGAAAATGAATACATTGCAGAGGAATAAGAACATGAAGTGCAGTATGAGGTCCATTTAGCTCCATCGGGGACTCTTACCCCACAACAAATAGGAAGTGAAAACAAAGCTGGACTTAATGGGTAAACAAAAATAGAATGGCAGCAGAATTTTAGGAATCAAGTCAAAAATAAATAATACAGAAAGATATACAAAATAAACAAGTAAAAACTCTCTATAAGTACATTTTCAGTAAGAGAACAAACCAAGAAACAGTTGATTCAATGACTACTGTACAAAGAATCTGTCACTACAAGGGAGAAATCTCTGATGTTTTTCTTGCATCGGTCTTCTCTTAAAAATTAAATGTGGTCAGACATTTAACACAAGCAGGAAGGAAGAATGAATTTAATATTTCTTAGAAACATAGGTACTTTCAAATGTGCTGGACCCAATAATCTCCTGTCCTTAGTATTCAGAGAACCACTCTGAGATGTCATAGAAAATGAGCAAAATTCTGGAAGACTGAAAAAAGAAAAATGAAGTGACCATCTTTAGAGTAGGAGAAAAGAAGGAGTAGGGGAACTTTAAGTCCCAGGAAAGTACCATCATAAATAAACTATTTGTAAATACTGAGATGAGAACACGGAGACAAATTACAGCCAACATGACTTTCTCAAGAATTAATCATGTCAAATAAATTGAATTTCCTTCCCTGGCAGGGTAACAGGCTTTACAGACAGGGAAAAAGCAACAGATAACCTATATCTCGATTCTAGCCTGGCTTTCATGCTGTTTGATATACTGTTCTCAGAAGGAAGCTTAAGAAAAACCTGTAGCTTGGATATAAAGGTGGCTGGAAAATCATATTCAAAGAGTAGCTATCAAGGGTTTGTCTTTAAAGTGGAATGATGCGTAAGGTGGAGCTCCTGAGGAGTTTGTCTTTAGCTTAACACTCTTACATGTCTGCTCAAAGGAATACAGACTGTGTTCATTAAATACACAGATGATACTAAGCTGCAAACACATTGGAAGGCAGGATTAAAATTCCAAAGGGAGAAATTGTTTGGAGAGGCAGCAAAAAAAAACCCCGATTCAATTAAATAAGAACAATTAGAGGACATAATTATAACCAACCAAATAAAAACAGATTGGAAGAAAGATGGCTTAAGCAACCGATAACCCAGGAAAAAAACTGGGGTTCTGGTGGATCACCACCAGCTGCATATATGTGAATGGTATAGTGAAATATCTATACTCTTATGTGTGGTATATAATATACAGAGTTAACCCTTCCACTGCGCTCACTGCTGAAAAGTTCTCTAATGAAACATTGTGTTCAGTTCTGAATATTGAACATCAGGAGAAACATGGCTGAAGTATGGGTGAATTAGAGACTGCTGAGGAGAAAGCACAGAGTTATTAGTGGTCTGGAAGTCATGATGTATAAGGAAATATTGAAGGAATAGTGATTTTTTGTCTAGAGTAGAAAAGACTCACAGAAGACATCATAAATGCTCTCAAAGTCCTGCACAGGGACATGATAACATGGAATCATAGAATGTCAGAATGGTTAGAGTTGGAAGGGACCGCAAAGATCATCTAGTTCCCACCCTCCTGCCATGGCCAGGGACACCTTCCGTTAGACCAAGTTGCTCAAAACCCCATCCAAACTGGCCTTGAACACTTCCAGGGATGGGGCAGCCACAACTCCTCTGGGCAACCTGTTCCAGTGTCTCACCACCCTCAGAGTAAAGAATTTCTTCCTAATATCTCATTTAAATCTACCCTTTTTCAGGTTAAAACTGTTACCCCTTGTCCTGTCACTACAGGCCCTTGTAAAAAGTCCCTCTCCAGCTTTCTTATAGGCCCCCTTCAGATGCTGGAAGGCCACTGTAAGGTCTGCCTGGAGTCTTCTCCTCTCCAGGCTGAACAACCCTAACTCTCAGCCTGTCCTCCTAGCAGAGGTGTGCTAACCCTCTGGTCACCTTCATGGCCCTCCTCTGGGCTTGCTCCAACAGAGGCCATGTCCTTCTTATGCTGGGGGCTCCAGAGCTGGACACAGTACTCCAGGTGAGGTCTCATGAGAGTGGAGTAGACCCATGATGGATAGGTCATAAATTAAGGGCTGAAACTACAACTAGAAAAAAAAAAAGTTTAGGCAGTAGAATAGGCCAGTGAGGATAGTGGAGCAATGGAGCAGATTTCCTGGCAGCTTTTGGAACGCCAACAATCAGCTCGTTTTAAGAATAAATTACACAACCAGCCCTGTGAATGACATAGGAATAGCTGATCATACCTTGGGGCAGACGGATGGACTAATACTTTTCTGCAATTCTTTTTAAAGGGCTATTTTTCCGTGACTCTGACAAGGGGAAGGATTAAGAAGAAGCTTCCAAAGGCACCTAACTGTAATAGGAACTTTCAAGAATCCAATCCAGGATGTAAAAAATCTGATTCTGTGTTTCTCTTCTTCATCAGGTACAGCAAAGAGTTTATTATAGGTATCACCACAAATAACTACAAAGGAAAAGCTTTGGAGAATGTTTTTCAAATATTCAGATGAGAAGAATTGTTTCCAGTACAGCTCTTCAACTACTGGGATGGATACTGAATATCTGGCTGTTGATTTTCCTTCCCAAAGAGTGCTGATGTACCGTTTAAAGTGTATCCTTGTTAAGCCCAGAAATGTGGCAATTGAATTTGCAGCATTGCAAGTTCCCTTAGAACTATGCTGCTGCATTTCACTACGACTATCCTGCTTGTGATAACAAAAGACATTTTGGCTCCTGGGGCAAGATCTCCATGTGAAGTCTCCCCCACATATTGGCCCGCATGCGTTTTGACAAGAGGTTAATGGCTCGTGAGACCTGTAGAATTCTAATCCATTGGAAAATCTAAAGTCTGACAGTCTGGAGCTGACATTGCTCACATATTTCTCCCCTTCTTTTCTTCCATTTGAGACTCTACTTCTCAAAATAGAGAATCTTGCTGTTCTGCTGTCTTTGTGCCTTGATTTAGTCAGTCGCAATAATATCCTTTCTTTTCATGCCTATCTATTTTCAGCTCCCTACATAATTTCTGAGCTTATTTGCAATAGGAGAAGACTGTAAATTTAAAAGCTCTCCGTTCCTGGGGTGTCTTGGGCTGCTCTGACTACACAAAGAGGCTGAGTGCCCTCAGTTCCCAGGGAGAGCCAACAGCAATCAGCCACATGGAGATATTTTTATTATCATTCTCTTCAAATATCTGTGTATGAGTATCGTACAGCACAGATGTAGGTCTAAAAATAAATATTCCTGGCTGAAAACCTCTCCCATTGATAACCATGTATGATTTGTGTTTGAGGATTTTTCTTCCCCTTCTTTCTCCCTTAAAGTAGAACTGAAGAGTGAGATTCAGTGCCAGGAAAAGAGATTGTGCCAAATCATTTCCTCGTGCTAGAGAGCATGCTTAAACTGAGAAGAAATACCACAGAATGCTGCACCTTTGTTAACACTTTCAACTTGACTTGACAATATTCTCTTCCCATACACATAAGGCCTATACAGCCAAGAAAACAGGATAAAAATCTAATTGATTTAGCATGGTCAGTGTTGTAAGCAATCTTAGAGGTCAACTTCCTGAACACTTTGAACCAGCATCCTATGTGTCAAAGCTTGAGCGATGTGTCTACCTGTGTAACCTTGCAGGCAAGAGATACGCAGAGATAGAAAGCATAGGATAGATGAAAACATAATATTAGTAACTGTTGTGACAGAGCTGTCTGCTGCAAGAACGTTATTTGACATATGAATGAATGAGTGAATGAATGAATGAGTGAACAAACAAACAGGACATACAGTGAAAGAATTCCATGTCTTGTCTTCTCCTGTTGTCTCTTTGTGCCATCTGTCTGAAACCAGTCTTTTTTTGGTGCATTTGGTGACATAATTTCTTCAAAAAACATCAACGGAGCTGCACTTAAGCATCCAGCCATTGCTGAAAGATGAGCTGGGGGAAGCTGGAGCCAATGGTCAACCAGACAGGAGACAGAAAGCGGGTAGGTGTCTGTGATGGTGAGCTCAGTGAAAGACTTGTGTGGGATTCACTCCATCATTGCAGACACATAAAACTGATCAGATGGTTTGGACTCAGAAAATGCCCATTTCTCTCTGTTGACTGTAAGGCAGACAGAGGACTTCAGATCCATAGCTCAGGTGGAAGTACCTTACAGACCTCTTCCTTTGAATACCAACTGGAGGGCATTGAGATGCTTGTGTAGCTGGGTTTGTTGTAGAGTCAGGGTGGAGGATTATAAACTGCTTTAATTTATGCAGGGGAAAAAAAGAATATGATTTGGTGGTGAGTTCAAAATTCTATTATGGGAAAGAAGAAACACAATCTATATGTAAAACCAAGAACTTATTGTTGCTATAATTGAAATCTTAACAGGCTAATCAAAGACTTATTACTAGTCTATATCTAAGCATTTAAAAAAAAAAAAAAAAGAAGAAGAAACTAATACCACCATACAGAAAAGGTCTCAATAGTAATAAAACACTTAAGATTGTTATACACCTAGTCCCTATCTCCTGCCCTGTTTCCTGGTATTATGTTCTCCTTTCCACAGCCATCCAGGCCCTGGAGTTCATGGCTTTCATCTGGTCTGGGGAGGAGGAAAGTGTGTACAAGTTGACAGCATCCCAAGCCCTTCATTGGGAAGAGTATGACGCTAATGGTGATGGCTTCTTCTTCCTGTTTGGGATCAGCTTGGGGTGATTTTATGTTTGCTAACACACTTTTACATCTTGCTTTTTCTTCAGTGGTTTACATGTTAATGTTACATGCAAATTTAATACATAAATGCTGTTTTATGGATGTTGCATATTTGTTCTTTGTTCTCTTTGTTATCTCTAAATCCAGTTTTGCCTAGCTCCTGATCTGAATTTCTTTAACCGGTCATGGCTGAGCTGTTTACAGCCTTGGGGTTTCCACTGCTTTCCTGTACCCCAAGTAACTAAACCAAGTTAAAACAAAGCTACAGTTAGGTCAGGACAAGTTCAGGTAAACCAAGCCTGACAAGCTTCGGTCCCGTGGCCTTGCAAACTGAGTGCAAAGCCTGGGATCTATTACTAGCAAGGGCGACATCACATTATTTGGCTGCAGGGCTACATTCTCTAAATGTGCTGTTTTTTAAAAAAGTCTTACCTGCTGTTTAAGCCAACTTGATGACAGCTATATGATCTCTATTAACTAAGTTCATATTTAAAGAGTCCTCCTTTTCATATTGTACAGGCTGCATAAGTATAGCATTTTCTAAATGCATCATCTAGTCTCACATTTAAGCAGTTCGTGTTGTTGTCAAATGAGCTATAGCATGAATTACCTGTTATGGAGAATATACAGCTAGAGATCCAGTTTTATAAACATCCATTCTAGTAGAAGCTGACAGTAATGACCTTGGAATTCTCTGCACAACCTGCAGAATCAGTCTTAGCGTGCAAATAAATACTGAAAATTAACAAGGTCAACTTCTACTTCTTTTCTGGCGTGCCAAAGGAATGAAGGGATAGATCTCAGGAAATGCGTCGCAGTATGAACACACTGACACACAAACCAGCGAGTGGGAAGCTGTCTGTTTGGTAGTCATTGGTGATTAGTTTCCCTGATTGCAATAACAGACATACTTAAAAGCCTAGACATGTATTCAAGGATGGCTGAGTTCCTAATCTTGAGACTATTTCCCATTTGTGTCAGTGTCAGATCTCTAGAGAACGTAAAACCACCACCAAACCAAGATCAGTTTAGGTCAACTAGTTATCTACTGGTTGAACTTGGGCTATAGGACTCCTCCATTTGGCCTGCCACATTTCGCCATAGGTAGGTAGTTGAGCACTCAGGTGCTCCAATCAGTGTCTACTGACAAGTCAAACAATAAGACAGACTGTGAAGACTCCAAAATCCATCTCCAGCAAACTTTTGCTCTTCTTGCTATGCTGAGGCTTCAGGGTTTGTTTTAAAATGCATATATATAAAAAAATTGTTACCAGCTCTTCCTTGATCACTTACTTCAATATGATCACTACAAATCTAAATTTTCAGCATGTGGTTTGGGCTAGAGACAGCCAGATAACAAACAGCGCACTGAGGAGTGCAGTCTAACAGTCTGCATACTTGTCAGAAGATGTTACATCTTCTTCGTAGTTTCCTTCATAATTGCAGAACCACAGTCTCCTAAAAGCTGTATGGGAAGGACAATTAAGTTATCTAAAGTCTTCCTGTTACTGTTGGGATTGTTCCCTGGCATGTGATTTCTGTTCCTTTTTTTGGTCCTGTTTGTAACAGATTGAAACATTCATTTTGTCTGTCCCTTGTCTCGAGGGACATCTAGCCTGACAGATAAATAACCTGTCAGGTTAACTCTTCTGCTACCTGTTGCCTACATATTTTCTTTTATTTTTCCTCAGGCTCCATATTATATACACCATGCCACATTATTAACCTGCTAAATGGTAAATTATTATTCATGCAAATCATCATAAATATGAGGCCCACCTTCTATTATTCATTGCTTACAGCAGAATGACTTTTTTGTTGCTATTGCAATTGGCACAAGTTCACCACCCAATTGCTTAAAAACTACTCAAGTTTTGGTCATGTTAACTTTTTTCTTCATGGTAACAGTGAGGAGCTTAATAACAACCTTTAATCTCATTGAATTCATACCTTCCAGACTCATTATCATTGCTACTGTTCTTTGGGTACCCTCTACTTTACCCATATCTTTTTGATAATGAGATGCTCAGAAGTGACCGTAACATTCCAGCCGTAACTTAGAGAAGACTGATCCAATAGAAAGACTCTCCCCAAATTCTGGAAATACTCAATTAGCTCATCCACCTGGATGTATTACAGTCCCTCATTCTATGAAGAGTTATGAAAGCCGTATTCCTACTGTTCACTCCAGCTGCCTAACTTAGGCGTTGTGCCCTGTATGATGCCTGCTGTCAAGGAAGCACACTACCTACAGTCCAGTGCCGTTACATTCTGGGTCCGCACAAAAAAAGGAGAGAGAAATTTTCATGAAAACTAAGCAAAGTGCTAGTAGTGGGTGTTCTTAAAGCAGAAGTGTAGAATAGTTTCTTATGGAAGGCACCTCTGGAGATTATTTAGTTCAACCTCCCTGATCAAGCAGGGTTGCTCATGGTTGTGTCCAGTCACATTTTGTATATCTCCAAGGATGGAGACTCTACAACCTCTCTGGGCAGTCTGTTCCAGTATTTAAACACCCTCACAATAATTTTTCATTTTTCTTATGTTTAAATATGTCTGCCTGAGCTTTTCCAAATCTATTTAAAATAGCAAACTCATGTATAATGTGCTGCACTGTATCACCATTCCAGCATTTAGCATTGCTGTCTTCTGATACTCATTCTATCCTGAAAAAACAGCTGCCTTCACACATGCAATAGAATTTCTTCTTAGAAATTCATGTTCTCATTTCAAAACCCTCCTAATATGTCTTCTGATTAAACTGTCAACTAACTGGAATTTGCTTCTTGGTTTATTATATGAGCTTTGCAGAAATATGACCACTGGCGTTCAGTGAGACATTATGGTATGGACTTTTGAACATCACTTGGAACAACAACAACAAAAAAAAGAGATATTGAGTCAAAGTGCTCAAAGGAAAAACAAATTCTCTCTAGGATATCACACCAGGTCTGCCATAATGCTGGCAGTTTATCAGACTTGTGTCCAGCTGCTGGATTTTGGATATTTTGCAAGAGGAACCACAGCTGTCACTAGGTTTTTCAGGATCCATGCTGTGAGGGCAGTTGCTACAGCATTGTTCTGGAATTGGATGAAGAATACTTTAATTTATTCTTTTTTTTTTTTTTTCAGGGAATGGAGAATTGTAGGTTCCTATGTCTGAGATCGAGAACTGCAGTCAGGCTATGTATAGAGAAAACATTCAAATTCAAGAGCACAGAACAAGAAATGTAGGAAAAGAAAAATTTTGAGCTGAAATACATAAGAAGAAGCTGTATCTCTGGCTGGAAAATGGGATGAGTCAAAGCCATGACTATCAAACTCTTAGATAAGAAGGGGGGGGAGGGGAGGGGGAGAGTGGGGAAGAAGTTTGATAGATTTTAAAGGCTTGGAGGTTTATACAACTTCTTGTCATCATTGGCAGTCTCTTGACATTAGTACAAATGCACTTGGCCTTATTTCTTTAAGTCAACAAAGCACCAGAACTCACAAAGGTTAATGCAATTTCTATTCCTGAGCAAAATTCATAATGCAGCATTGTGAAGGCAGACTGACAGAGTGGAAGTGGTTGTGATTTTGCAGTGACTGACAAGCTGAAGAATTAAAGAATTTGACAATTTTATGTTTTATATAAATATATAGAAAAGTGTTTATGCTAGCTTTAGGTTATAATTGGCATACCTCAACGAGCATCTTCTTTGTATCATTTTAAACCTGTAAGCTCAAGACATGACTATTCTCAATACAAAATATTTTACCTATACTTTGATCAGGAATGTATGGGTGTAGCAGACCACAGACACAAATTCACCAGTTCATGGGCTCAATCTGATATTCAGAGCAATAGCAATAAATCTAAACCATAGGCTGGCTGTCACCACAGTTTTGGTGTAGTGTTTTGGTTTTTTTTAAAGGCGGAGAAACTCAGAAATCATCAGAATGTGTCACAAGTGACATGAATCGTTCTAGCAGCCTATTTCTTGATTTCCCCTTTCCCAAACCCTGTCATTTCCCCAATTTATGCAGCTTATCTTCCTTCCTGCAGCAGGTGACCAGAAAGCATCTGTCTTATAATCAATATGCAGGCATCCCCCATCTTTTAATATGTACTTCTTCCCTTATATGAGGGAAATGTGTGCATAAGGGAATCAAATTATGGGGAATCCTAGCACAGCCTGTCATAAGACTATCCATCCATCTGTCATATAGAGGGGGATGTCTGTCTTGTGGTCATGGGATCAACACAACTCCAGTAGCATGCCAAGGCTGATGGGTCTTATCACCAAATTGTATGTGCTATCCTCATGTAAGCAAATGTAAGTCCAACACATACAGTAGTAGCTGCTCACAGCTTCCGAAAATGAATGATACCTTTCTGGTCATGTGATGGAGAAAGAATTTAGGTGTATGGTCTTCAAGACTCTCTGAAAAGCTTTTGTTACCTAGCCAGGTTGTCTAGTGTAGAATTAGTAATATCTTTAGTAACCACATTTTGAAATACCTTCCTCAAAGCCATTGTAAAATCATTGTTATACAGTATTTCTGTTGCCATGACACACAGAGTTGAAGTTCTTCATAATGCTATATGCTGCAATCACAATGTTTATAGGTTTACCAGAATTGTGAGAATTTAAAGGGTTCTTTCTTATGGCTTTGGATCGGTGATGTTACATCTGTTTATTAGCATAACAATACTTTTCTTTACAAAGCTGCTAGTTCTACTACACCATCACCTTTCATAATTATTAAAATAATCAGTGACAATAATACTCTCAAGAAAAATAGGAAATTATATTATCCATAGAATCACTTTGGTTGGAAGAGATCTTTAAGATCATCAAGTCGAACCATCAACCTAACACTGCCAAAACCACCACTAAACCACGTCCCCAAGTGCTACGTCTCCACATCTTTTAAATACCTCCAGGGATGGTGACTCAAGAACTTCCCTGGGCAGCCTATTACAATGTTTGACAACCCTTTCAGTGAAGAAATTTTTACTAATATCCAATCTAAACCTTCCCTGGTGTAACCTGAGACCATTTTCTCTTGTCCTGTTGCTTGTTACTTGGGAGTAGAGACCGACCCCACCTCACTACAACCTCCTCTCAGGGAGTTGTAGAGAGCGAGAAGGTCTCCCCTCAGCCTCCTTTTCTCCGGGCTAAACATTCCTAATTCCTTCAGGTGCTCCTCATAAGACTTGTGCTCCAGACCCCTCACCAGCTTCGTTGCCCTTCTCTGGACTCTCTCCAGCACCTCATATACTGCTATATTATTTATAGTATATATTGTAGTATATATACTATGTTATTTATAGTAGTGCTCTAAACACTGTTGTTAAACCTACTTCCTGCAGCAGCTCCACACAAAGATCTTTCTTTTGAAGGGTTTTTGTTTCTCCCATCTTTCAGTTTGTCAGACTGCACTGAGATTTTTTTCCTTTGTGCTTGCCTTCAGCTGAGGAAGGCACTGTCTTTCTTTTCATCTCTGGACCATTTTTCTGGATTTTTCTCTTCTGGTTTTGAGAACGTATTATTATTATTCACATTCCTTGACAATATCCCTACAAGCCCATATTGGGTCTGGCTGAGGTGGAGTTAATTTTCCCCATAGCAGCCCTCATAGTGCTGTGCTTTGCACTGGTAGCTAGAAAGGTGTTGATAACACACCAGTGTTTTGGCTGCTGCTGAGGGGTGCTCGCACAGCATCAAGGATGTCTCTCCAACATTTCCCCCTCACCAGTAGGCTGGGGGTGGGCAAGATCTTGGGAGAGGGACAGGGAGCCAGGACAGATGACCCAAACTGACCAAAGGGATATTCCATACCATATGATGTCTGCTCAGCAATAAAAGCTAGGAGAAAGGAGGAGGAAGGGGTGGGGGGGCATTTGTTTTTTATGATGTTTGTCTTTCAGAGCAACCACTACGCATACTGAAGCCCTGCTTCCAGGGAAGTGGAGAATATATCTTTTGTTTTCCTTTGCTTCTGCATGCAACCTTCACTTTTGCTTTATTAAATTGCCTTTATCTTGACCCACGAGGGGTTTTTTTCCATCTTATTTTCTCCCCTCTCCATCCTGCTGAGGAGGGGAACAATAGAGTGGCTTGGTGGGTACCTGGCATCCAGCCAGGGTCAACCCACCACAAAGCCACAAGCCCCTACTTTTGTAGACACCTTACAAATCCCACAGAGGGGTGCTGTTTTTGAAAAGTAACGTACGCTCTAGGTGGCTTTAGCAGAAAGAGTCTGTTTTTCTCCCCACTTTATATATAGGGAACTGGGACAAAGAGACAGTAAAACCTGAGTACAATCTTAAAAGGCATTTAGACGTCTCTATCCCATTTAAAATAGGTTTTGTGCCTAAGGAAGGGAACACAAACTCCTTGATCAAGTAACACGAGGTTAGTATTAAACCAGATTTTATCAATCATTCCACAACCTATTTTTTACCTATAGATCCTGAGCTATTGGCATTACCTGGGTCCACACAGGCCAGCAGACTTGTAATAGGGTCAAATTAAAATTTATTTCAATAACCACTGGCTTGGAAACACCCTCACATAAAACTATCTGCCACAGCTCTTTATGGATTCCTAGTGTCACCCAGTGGTCTAGAGATGACCCGTAGGTCATCTGTACCATCCCAGTAAAAAGAAGCAGTTGGAAAACTACTTTAAAAATACAACTAACCTTTGTCTGTACCTGTTACGCATCTCTGGAACAGCACAAGTAACCAGAGCACACTAGTAGTCCTGGTCCTTAACACTTAGAACATCAAAAGCCAAATTTTCTTTGGCTGTTAGTTTTCTTACACACTTTTCCCATCAGCTGTTTCTTATGTTATCTGCAAAGGGCTAACTTTTCAAGCTCTATCTCGGTTGTTACAGACTTGGAAACATACCTAGGGGCTGATGATTTCAATAGTAAGCAGAACGTTACTTTCTGTTGAGGATCTGAGTGTACAACTGCAGATAAGTGTGTTCTTCCAGCCAGGACCGAAAACAAATACTTTCAAGAATGGCATCCATGGAGACAGGAAGCCAGAACACCGTGAAAGCCTGGATATAGAAACAGATTGTTCTAAATCTGCTCACATGGAATTTGACTGGGTGGTGAGCTGAGCAACAGGACCAGCAAAAAACTAAAGAAATTGATCCAGGCAGCGCCATCCTAACGTGTGAGCTCCTAACTGCCCTGATTCTGAATACCTGTGTTGGAAAGGGGTCACCACATAGTAAGGCTGACAGTGGAATCTTTTCATTTACTTGCTGTTTTGCAGTGGATTAGACTAATTGTGCAGCTAGCATTGTCTGATCGGGAAGGAGACCTTAAAGTGGCCCAGTCAAACAAAGTAGTAAGTCCTCATCTAGATTCCCTTGCTCACAAAAGGTTAGTTCATAGTTTATAGTCTTGAACTATAAAATCTCTGTCGTGGTTTGGGCCAGATTGGCCCAATCCGGTGGAACGACAGATGCTCGCTCCCTCTTGCTCCGCTCCCAAAGGGAGGCAAGAGAGAGAAAGAAAAAGAGAGACTTAAGAGTTTAGAGGGAACTAAAAAGAAAATAATGAAGTATATATACAAAACTGTATCAAGCTCCCAGGATGACAATCACGTCACCAGCAGGCGCTGGGGAAGTCCCAGACTGGACTCAGTGACGGACGCGAACTGGATTCCGGATCTGGATTCAGGATCGGGATCAAAGGCAGACGCAGAGACAGAGTCCTCCTCGGACGCCGGCCATTGAAGGAAGAGAGCTGACCCTTTGATCCCTCAGCTTTTATACTGAGCATGAGGCAGATGGGATGGAATACCCTGTTGGTCAGGTTTGGGTCACCTGTCCTGTCCGCTCCTCCCCGCAGGTGTGACCCCTCTACGCTTTTCTGCTTCCAACCCTCCAACGGGGCAAGTAACACAGTTGGCTGCCCTTGGTTGTGATAGCAATAAGGATAAGCAAGAGCCTTTCTGCATACTGTTCCTTGGCATCAACCATAAACATGGGTCTGATCACTCTGGGAGTGAACAGTTTCTGCACAACATGCTGGTAATTTCAGCAGTTAGAAGAGGCCTAGCTATAAAGTAAAGTTACTGAACGAAATTCGTCCTGTTTTACCTCAAACCAGGACAATCTCTCAAGAGTGCAAGAGATTTGGGAGAAGTCTTGAAAATTCTCACTTGTAATTATTTTGCATGGTCTAGCACTTCTTCGTAAGGGACTATTTATAAATATTTACGCAAGTTTGGAGTTATCCCCTCCCAGCCGTGTGGAAACCCTTCTCCCTTGCACTCTTGGCCAGTCTGTAATCAGGGTGTTTCAGAAAGGTCGACTAAGTTTTTATTGGCCCAAAAACCAAACAGAGATGCTTCTGAAATGATTTTTATCCCAATAAAGGAAAAGCTGAGGAGTCAGACGTCTGATGTGGGCAGTGCTGATGGAAACATGGTACAAATGTTATGGCTGTATCATTTCCTGGAAATAACGAGAAGTAATGAAATTATTGTTCTGCAACACCCCCCCCCCCCAAAAAAAAAAAATAAACCCCAAACAATTTTTTATCAAATGCTGGATGAAACTCCCAAAGGAAGGCCAGAGATTTAGAAGATTCAGAGAATTTTAAATCCTCTAAACACTGGGAAATACTCCAAAGTTTCCAAATGGTTCAGTGCATAAGAAATACATTGATTGCCTGGATGGATGCAAATACTTTATCACTGCTTTGTAATAGATCCTGCTCAATAGAGCTGATAAAATCAGTAAATTAATCTGATTAATTAGACCTTCTTTTTTGTTGGCCAATGGTTCCTTAACATATTTTTATTTCTTATTTTATGAGTTCAAACTGTTCTTCACAAACAACTCACTGGCTCTACACTTCATTTACTCTGGCTAAAATTGACAGTTCTCCAGCACAAGATCTGACCACCAGTCAAACTCCAGTAATGCCAGGAGTCTTGTGCTGTACAGCTGGTCATTCAAATCACACGGGGGGTTTTCTGGCTTTTTTCTGCTCCACACCATTTGGTTATAATTTTCAGCAGAGGATAACAAGTGTAAGATATTCCATTTTCATCAATGCCCAAATTCATACACAAACAGGAGTATACATAACAACAGCAGCTATTCACTGAATGGATAAACAAGAACACAATTGCAACCGTTTTTGTGAGCAGTGGGAGGAAAAATATTCAGTAAACATAACCAAAACCAGAATAAGTTCAGAATTCAAATTAATGATACATACCTCTATTAAGTGTACACACGTCCTTTATTAAAATTATCTCGAAGAATACATATTACTAATAAGTTATTTGAGACCACATGCATGCACCCTGTAAATCCCCCAATAAAAAGTTGTCATTATATTTTGCCCACAATTAATATTCATTCCTTTTTTAATATATCTCATAATTTTGAAAGTCTGGAGTAGTACTATTAATAATATTATTAATAAAATATCCTGACTATTTTAATATCATTAATAAAACATATAAAGGATTTATTAATAAGATTTTTGAGAGTCCACACACATCCATTAAGAGTCACCAATGACAATGTATGATTCTATTACATTCTGTTCAGCTCTAATAGGTAATCTCTTTTTCAAGTAACCTGTAATTCAGAAATTTCAATTGAAATTTCAATAGAATTAATTATTTACCAGATATTTAAAATTACATGGCAGTTAGCAATATATTAGCAATTACTGGGTCTGTGAAATATCATGGCTGATACTTAATGGCGAGCAAGTGTTTCTAATTCTCTTTATGTGTTATTTCCTTCTATTATTTTCTAATAAAGCTAACCTGTCATCACATCTGTAATAAAGGTAGGGCCAGACAGAGCTAGGGGGACCACAAAACTTTATCCTCAACTATCTATTAACTAAAACGCTTTCCCAGGGCAGTCAGGAACAAATTCAAAGCCATGAAGGTTTAGGTCACTGATAGCTATTTTAAATATATTTTGAAGAATAATGAGTAAATACATATTCTTCCCAGTACTGAAAGGGGTCAGGCCATTAACTAAGATTTAGATGTAATGTTATTCTAACATCATTTGCCAGAAGCACTTTGCAGCACTTCGTAGCGAGAGAAGCGGAAAATATAAAACAAAAATGTCTCTCCTGAATAATCCTCACAGCTAAATTTGGGACACAGTCTGGCATGTGCACTGTAGAGATACTAAGGCATTTTAAAAGTCTCATTAACCACAAAGGCCTTTATATTCACATTGGCCATGGAAAAATCCTGTTAATATTTCCTTCAGCTCGGAGCTTCACTTGCCACGCAAGCCCTAAAATTGGTATTTCTTTCCAAAAAAGTGATGTCAAGACGAATGTAGTTCCTCATGGAGACTTCTACAACTGCATTATCAACCTAAGATCTTGACTTAGAGTCTATTGTCCTTTGCAATGTCTACAGAAAAAACCTCACTACTTGCTTAAAGTCACATGTTTGATCATATAATCCAACCCAGACCTGAATTCTGCCGTAATCTCATTTTGTCAACTGTCCACTTTGAAATGAGGAGGTGAGCAAAAACCACTGAATGCGCATAGATCTCTAGTTCCTTCTCACAGTCCCTGAGATACCTGAGAAAGAAAGGATCCTAACATCACTCGTCACAGCAAACCGTTGGACATGCATCTATGTCCACACACACGGATACACATGAGCACTCCGGAGAAGGCAGATACAATGCAAATATTGTAAGGCAGTAGGTTTGTTGTGGGAATGTTTGCCCAAGGATAAGGCAAGCCTAAATGTTCAGACCTTACAATGGATCCCATTGTTAATTATGCAATATAGACATGACCTCGGCAAAGTAAGGTCTAACGGCCTCTGTTATCCCTGACTGCAGCGGAGATATTATTCTGAGACTCCTTTGCTTTTTCCTCCATGAGCATTCTATTGAGATTGAAGGCATTTAACTAATTCATTGTTCCAACGATTATTGATACTTCCCTCCTCCCACGTCCTTCAGAAAATTAAAAACATCACACAGGTCCCCAAACCCCAAAATTTAATTAAAAGAGGTAATCAATTCAATGCAGCTATTCTTACCGCTTAACACATCCTAACACATGTAATGGAGAAATTAAACTACAAATACACAATTATCCACCACAAACAAGTAAGGAAAAATGGTACATACATTCATTTTATTTCTTGTAGCAGGATGACTGAACTGCTATGTTATGGGAGATTTGTTTTACTTTCTACTGATTATAGGATGTGTCACTGTAATACAGATGACACACTTAGCTGGCCAGCTTTACAAATGGGGATAATGGAGTGAGTTGGCTGAACAGGCTTGAAGTATACAAATAGATGCCAATATTTTATCTGGATGGATTTCTGTCAGCTAATGAACTGACCTGAGCGTAGATAAAATATAAAACCAGAGAAGTTTGGATACTCGGAATTCTTCACGATAAAGATAAGCAGGTATTTTTAAAACATTGATGATCCCAACTCAAGGAAGCTTAATTGCAACATTAAGTTTAATATGTTAACAGAGAAAAATGTTCAACATCTCCTACAGGAAAAAGGAGATCAATACCTCATTCTGGCAATTAATTCATGGTGTTACTGACTTTTGCCAAAAATAATTCACTTGTAATGAGAAAAAAAATACGCAAATTGTATATTTACAGAATCTAGATAGCATGAATGAATAGGTATGAATGAACAACTGTAAACAAAACAGATTGCAACCTGAGACACCTCTTGAGGGAGTTTCATGAGGGAAATTCTCTGGATATGCCTCGTCTCCTGAATCTGCTCGTAGAAAGTCAGGATTTTTCCTTCCAGTGAATTCAGGCAGCTCGCATTGCAGCAATCTGAGCAGTCCCTTCGTTCCCAGACTGCCTGCACACCTGCTATACCAACAGGAGCTAAAACCGCAGCTTCGTATACTACCTTTAGAAATTATGTTTCACAGGGCCTATGCTGGGACTGGGGCTGGCAATAAACTGCACGGTAGGACCATCTTCTCCAGTGAGCAATTTGTTCCCTCTTATCTCACCATCTGGCAAATCCATAGGAGTTGCCTCTGCTATGAGGGTACCATAACCTCTGCCAATGACAGATTAGAGAGCTTAGAATAGGAGCTCCTTCCTTTCTTCAACAGCTGCTTAGAGGGCACGTAACCCTCCTTTTCAGGTTGAACTAAGCTGAAGCTAACTGAAGATCCTACAAACTCTGGCCTCCGTAATGTTTGGGGTGAAGAACCGGCTTCATTTTCCAAAACGTCCTTGTCAAACAGATGGAGGTAATGCTGATGCAGAAGTACCAGCACAGCACAACACATGGAGGACCTTCCACACGTCGTGCCTCAGAACTGTATGGATCGGCTGGAAAGTGGAACGAATTTAAATCACAGACATAGGAAAGGGGTCTCGGATTTGCTCCTATTCTGAAGACATTGCAATTCTAACCTTAGTTTCTGTGTTTTTCTTCCTCTTTGTCCAAGGAGGATTTCACCTGAAGACCACAAAAGCCAACAGAAATTTTTCTGCTGCTGTAAATGGGCTTTGTGTAAGATTCTAAGCAAAAACCACATCCCCCATCAAACCTCTCTGAGCACTACAAAGAGCAATTAGAATGCAGATAACACTTTGCTGTTTCTAATTGTTCATTATTATAGCATTATAGATATTATGGCTGGTTTTTTATTTCTTCTCTGCTGATGTTGCTACATCAGTCAAATGTCCCTATAGCTAATTATGCAGACATATTTCAATCTGATTAAAACTCACATCAGTGTAATTGAAAAACATCAGTGGCAATGTTCTAGAGGGAGACAACATTCCATGTATTTTTAATAGCTGTAGGTGGGCCTTTCTTCTACTGCAGTTACCTCATATTTCTCATAATAAGGTCCTGCTTCCAGGTGATTCTGACCTTGCTGAACTTTAATTGCTAGAGGTCATATATATAAGCCAGGTGACTACCTGAGTCTCATTTTTCTGGAAGTGAGACAAGGGTCCAGGTGGGAAATAATATGGGGTTCAGTGATGCTGAAATGAATTTTAAAACATATGCATGCAGCATTGAATTGAGATTGTAGTTGCAAACGTAACTCTGACTTTGAAATGAATGGCTTTGAGCTCCTTTAATGCAGTTCTGTGTGTATGAGCGTGTAATGTCCCACATAGTTACTAGCCTCTCATTCCTTCATTTTCTTGCCCTGTAGATGTGGGCTTAGAGAGCCTTTGCCACCCGTGGTTCTCTTCTCTTGCTCTGCAGAAGCGATGATCTCAAGGGCACATGGTCCTCTGCTGGAACACTGCCCTGTGCAGCTGTTTCCGATGAGAGGATCTGCAGGCTTTTCTGCTCTCTGCTGAAGGACCAGCAGGGCTCACCTCCTCCTCTTGAACCAGTGGGTCCTGGGTTAAAGAAGAATGTTGACATCTGGTAAGAGAAAAGCCAGCCAACCTCACTTTACAGAGCTGTCTGTCACAGAAACTCCTTTAAAGTTTCCTTTTACAGAGCTGCTTCCTAAAGCTTTAAATGTTCAACTGAGTGTTGATAGTCTTATCTCCCATAGTTAATATGAATGACTGTCCCATTTAATGAACCAGGCATTTATCACTGAAGATGTCTTGAATCAAGGAGAACTGGCTGATAAACGACCCTGCCTGTCTTCGTCTATGTTAGTATCATTTGAAAAGGAAGGTGGTTTATTCTCTGTATTTTTAAACTAATTGACACATTTGCTGCTATTAATTTAGTTAGTCATGATGTCACAAAGGCATTTGTCAATAACATTGTCAGCGAAGGCTGATGGAATGTAATTAAAACATGGCTATGAAGACACAGCCCACAGATGCTTACAGAGCCTTTAGGGGATGGCAAAGGGGAAGGGCAAGAAAGTTCTCATTGCTGATGGTAATGTGTGACTGGCTTATGAAAACAAAGAATCAGGCTTATTGTAGTGTTTAATAAGTCTGGGAGGTATGTCACTTCCTTACTAGACGTCTGCTCAAAGGCGGCCCCAGAATGGGAAGCCAGAGGTATGAGTAGAGTACAGCAAGAAGGAAAAAATCACCGACATCTCTGAGACTTTGGCTATAATACCCACACTCACTTCCTGTCACGTGTCGCTTACTTTTGATCTAACCTGTATAATCATTCCCTTTATCCCCCTCTTCTCTGTCACAATGCTGTTTTGTCACTCACCAGAAGTGGCTCGATTACAGTGGCAATTACTGTCCGGTGCAGTCACTAGCTGTCTGACTTCTGTTTGAATGAGATGGATAAACGTTGTCATTTTTAGTCCTTTTGATGATAGTCATTTTCTTCACATGAGTTAAATTGCTACAGAAATGTGCCCCTTTCTGGGACTTCCAGGTTTCACCTTCCTTTTCCACTCACCAGCTGCTTCCTCCAGCAAAATTGCTCCTGGTGTATCTGCCTGTAGGAAGAAACAATATGAAATTGAACAGGGCTTTTTTTGCCTCTTGCTGATATGCCAAGTCCTTCGAGGAATGAATAATGAGTCTTAGCTGATGCCAGTCATTCACGACCACTGCCAGAAATGTAATGCAAATGTAACTGCAAAGCAGTGATATGCAGGCTCTTGGATGAGAAATTATTTTGAGTTTGCCCCTTCTTATATATGGTTGGAAAAAAGAACTAGTCCTCCCACAGGAGAAGAAGGAAACCCTTGAGAAGTGGGAAAAGCTCTGCAGAAAATTATATTCAAAGTACTGTTTCTATTTCTGTACCCTGTCTGTGGAGATGGGTCAAAGAGAGGGAAAGAACATGAATCCTGCACAATCCAAGAACCTGAAAACAAATGTCAGAGATCCTCTAAGCTGCCAAGTTTGAGTGTAAGATCTACCTCAGTCATGATTCTCTCTTCTCAGTGATATTCAGTATTTTCTTTTAAACTCCAGATTAAAAAAAAAAACAAAACCTCTTAAGCAATCTAAGACACCGATCTATATGGTAGAACAGAAAGGTTTGAAAATGCAAACTATCTGCAAGCTGAAAGTTCAAAACCATTGGATAAATTGAATCAACCTGTTGATACTGGAGGTTTTAGTTGTTTTTTTCTTTTAATTATATAATTTTTAAGCAAAACCTGGACCGTGGTCAGGGTTTTGGAGTGCTTGCCCTTTCAGAGTAATATCTGGGTGTCCTCCAGCAATCTGGGTCACTTTTGCCATGATCTTCTCCCAATGCTCCACTATTTCTCAAAAATTCAAATCTAACTCATCTTTTAAATCTTTCATCCATCCATGCCTGGGATACCTTGGCCACCTATGTTCATGAATATCAATCTGAGCTAGCACACAGGCAGTGCAGAGTTTTTCCCTACCCAAAAACTTCCTTACTTACCAATGAAAAATTTCCCGTTCCATTAAATGCAGTGAGGAGTTTTAAGTCTGATTAACATGCTGCATGAATCCATATTTCTGTTGTTTTTGAGAGAAAGGAAGAGTCTGTGTCATCACCCTGACTTGTAACCTATTTCTAAGACTGCTCTTTTCTCACCAACGTGTATATGTAGATGACCCAACTATATCAAAGCTATAAACAGCACCCCTGAGACTGTTTATATACCAAGTAGCCCACTAGCTAAATAAAGAACTCCTATGAAGTGAAGGACATGTATCTCCCCTTGACAACAAGGAAATCAGGGAGTAAAAAGCTTGTACAAGTTCATATAAGCAAGTCTTGGGAAAAGAATTCAAGTTCTGCATAGTCCCAGCCCAGCCTTTCTCAGAAATTCATAGTTAAATCAGATTGGAAATGACGAAAAGATTTTCCAGGGTTTTCTGCTGGTGAGTCAAAAGTAAAATAATTCCTTGTTCCTCTCTCCAAAACGGTGGTTGATGTGGAATCTCGCAATTCCCTAAATGGCTCAGTTTTCTTGTGGAGATGCTTGACCCTTCTGTAAAGAGTGGCACCATGAAGCACAGCCACCAGCATGGTGTGCATCGTTCAGCTGGCCCAATTCAGAGAGCAGGTTCATTACTGTTCATGGTGAAACATCAGCAGCAAACTCTTTTGCTGACTTTTCCCACTCAGCGACCTGCGTTATTGTTTCCAGAATCATCTCACTAAAGGAAAGTCATATCTCCTCTACCATATAACAAAAAGTGGTAAATAGAACAGAGGAGTACTTCAGCTTTCATTCTCGCTGCCTCTCAATGTGGTGTCCTAACCTGATGTTCCCTTTCTGTCCCAATCTGGTATCTCTCCTTTCCCATCCCACAGATGCATTCATCCTGCAGACCTTTACTCTGTGATAATTTTTTCCCCAAACCCATTTGATTATCTGTATTGCCAGGGTCAGTGTTATATTTCTTACTGTACTTTTCTCCTTATTATAAACCTGACTGATGGCTGTGGAAAGCCTTATGTATTTATATGCAGATGACACTTCTATTTTCACTGAATGATGAGGTGCCCTCTCTTCCTAATTCCCTTTCCTCTCAAATGGCAAATGTGATCATCTGATTTAACGAGCACCTTTTCCTTCGCAAGGTTCAATAAAGCAGTATGGCATAGGCTTTGTGTTCCTTTCCCTTCTCAAAATATCTCTCTTGCACAATACGAACCACTGAATTTTCAGGGTTAAACGATGTGTAGCTCTTAGATATAATAATTGATGTTTGTTATAGGTATTCACAGGACCACTTAGATTTTGTGTCCGGCCTGGGGATTACTCGTTGCTGTTCAAGAGACTCAGCTTTATCTGATGAAGTTACAGCCTAAATTGCAAGCAATCTGACCTGTCCAAGGAGTACAGCTAGAAGTAGCAATTACTAGATGTTATCTATAACCTTTGGATTATGGAGTATGACAATCCTCCTAACATTTTACACTTAATTCAGTTGTATAACTTCCTACGTTGTCACTCAGCAGTAACAACCTTTCTGAATGTAAACAAGACTATTAAAAAAGGGTTTCAGTCTTCCAATTTTCTTGATATCTAAAATTGACTTATTTAAAAAATGTGAAATTCTGCATTTGATATAACTGTAAAATTGGGATAAAAACTAAATCTTCAGTTTTGTCTGTGGGGATCTTTACAATGCAGTCATCAGAAAGTCGGGAATATTTTATTATTTAAATTGATCCTACAGAATTCTGTGACTGAAAAACATGTTGGAATTAGCTACCCACAGAAAGTACTGAGAGCACACAAGTGTCCATGGGGTGTATAGACAGGTCACACTATGAAACCTTCAAGAAAAGGGCTTATGCTAACAAATATCAATAATATTCTAAAATCTTTACTTCAGGTTGGCCTGGAAGAACAAAGTGAAGAAGTTCCATGTATTCATAAGAGATAAATTTTGCCAAATTCTACAGGTGATCTAATCCTGCACTTACTCAGGCTCACATCTTCCTGATGGTTCTTTGCTGTACAGCCTTTCTCGACGGAGTTTGCCTTCCAGTAGTACAGAACCAGCGTATGACCTGCTGAAATATAGATGAAGCAGGGAGGCAATCTCATCAGGTTGTTTGACTTAATGAGTACCATTTTTACATTTCGTGTTAACTCTAAGTTCCATATGTTCTCTATCCCTGCTCAGTAATTCACTGGAGTCTCCTTAAAATCTGTATATCTGCATTACTCACTGGGGCAAGGTGTACTGTTAACACACTTTTTTTTTCTGCAAGAGGGAGTCTTTAGGCATATATGTCATCAGGGATACCTTTCTGCCAATATTTCATTTTCTGTAACATGTTTGCATTAGGTTTTTTTGTTAAAAAGCTTTGGTTAACAATAACATTTGGCTAACAATCCAGATGGAAACACTGGAATGAGCATCTCTAATCACAATGGAATAAGTAAACGAGGTGGTTTTAAGGCTTTCTAATTTATTTCTTGTGAATGTAGTGCTCCTTGTCTACATATAGACTTCTCTTTCTGGAGAAAGATCAATCTAGCAGGAGGAAAAGTAGTGTCCTTCCTGTAAATTATTTTGGCAATCATTTAAAGGTCTTGCCCCTTTTAGTCGGAATATGATCACACTAGATCATACAGACCATCAGCTACTGAGAATAAGCTTAGTTCCCCTGTGGCACTAAAATTAAACAACTCGGAGTCAGAGAAGTTTTTGACGTGGAGATTCTTAACAGGAAAAAAAAAAAAAAATTAAACTCACAGGTCTTGCCTTTCTGCTGAAAAGCAATGAAGAGCAAGGGAAACAGCTGAATGTATACTGCTTAAACTGAAGCTGATGTTGTGGTAATAATCCACAGAATGATTTACAAGTGACTAGACCCAACGCCTGTGCTGAGATTTCAAAAAGGAAAAACAAATTCTGAGAATTTCTTCAGGGTTAGGAGATGTCCCTTAACACCTCACCAGTGTTCAAGGCCAGGTTGGATGGGGCTTTGAGCAACCTGGTCTAGTGGGAGGTGTCCCTGCCCATGGCAGGGGGGTTGGAACCAGATGATTTTCAAGGTCCCTTCCAACTCCAACCATTCTATGATTCTATGATTCCTTTTCAGTAAAAGAAAGCTTTGCATTCTTCCCGTTGTTCCTTGAAATGGTTTAACAGCAGCTAGAAATCTTCTTGTAACAAATTTAAGAGGAGGCGAATGAGGAGTAAATCCTACTAGGGTAAGAACTTCTGATTAAGACTGTCTTCGTCATTTATTTTCTCACCAGATTCAATCAGTAACATTGGGCAACTGAGCAATGCCACCCATTCTGTACAATATAAAGGATGTTTAACTGCATTAAAATTATTATAAACTCTAGCAGAAAAGAATCCTTGCTTTCCTCCATTCTTTAACCCCACAAAAGAACCAGACTTCTCAAAGTAAACTGTATACTTGGCTCATTTCTTGTAATGCCTTAAAAGGCCAAAAAGGCAACCGGCCACATGCTCTGCAGCCCGTTCAACATCATGCATCAGCAGACTCGTTCCCTGAAGAGCACAGTGTTCAGAGTTTGTGTGGGGGAAGGGTGTTCAGAGTTGTGATACTGATCGATATCAGCGTAATTAAAATTCCCCATGATTAAAATTCCTCTAACCTTGCAAGCTTTTTTTTTTTAATCAGCATTTCTTGATCTATTTTGTCCCACTGCTATATAATATATGTGACTCTGTCCAAGAATAATCTGACTTTATTTATCACCTTGAGTTTTTTGTTCATATCATCTGTGCTGCATCAGCCCTAAATACCAATATAATTTCTTGGCTCACAGATATACTGCAATTCTCAGCTCACAGTCATCTTCTTCTCGTGGCTTTCTTTTGTTCACAGCTTTGTCATACTCTGTATCTTGGAATTTAAAATGCCATTATTTTTTCTAGTTCTTCCATGTGCCTATTGTTCCTATAATATTATGCATATCAGTATCTGAGCCGAATAACTAATTAGAAATGACACAAAGTCCAGTGCAGAAGACTTGATTGTTTCCCTCTCCACAAAGGAAGAAGCATCTGCATTATGATTAACCAAGTAAGTGCATTAAAATTAACCAAGTAAGATGTATTCAGTCCATCTTCCTATCGTAGGTATTCAGTGTAAGCCAGTCATTTAGATTCTCCAAACAAACAACTGAGACAGGCACCTCAAAGCGGTGAGTTGCATTCTATGCTTTGGGTATAAATTCCATGTCCACCAACAGGGACTTGTGTATATATATATATATATATGTATGTATTACAAAGTATTCCCTAGACAAAAAGGACAGTACTGTTTCAAATAGATAAGGGACTTAAAGTGGCTTATGCCAGCTAATTTGAAAAAACTTTGTTTGGATGTGTCCACTAATTTGGCAGTCTCTAACAACATTTTCACATATGATGGTTTTATACAGGTTCTGGCCTTTTCAGAGCAGAGAGTGGATTGGCATCAAGCCTCGAATGTGTGTTAGGACAACATAAAGTCATAAGAGATGGGACTACAGGAAAAGGAAAAATGCTGCTATCAACAATACAGTTAAAAGCTGTCCTGGCCAGACATCATTCTATCTTTGCTGCTGCCAGATATTTTTTAGGTAATACTAGGAAAGCCTTAACCGTCAAATTTTCACATAAATCCAACAAGAACCTCAGAACTTTCACAGTGACAGCTGTAGCCAGTGGGAACCTCACCTTGAATAAAAATCTAGTCCACAGTACTAAAACATTCAAGTACCCAACATTTCCAATTGTTCACACAAAAAGATTGGTACTTTTTAACCTAGCTGTGTCTGTAAAGCAGCCCTATATCTATGAAAAATCATAGCGCTGCTATTTGAGTTCAGCAGTTCGTAGAGGTTAGGATCTCAGCAATCATCAGAATAACTAGTCTGACCTCCTGTATGTTACAGATTTAACCCTCCATGGAGCGCAGCAATTTGTGCCTGGTACATCAACTTCCAGTCATGTATCCAAACTGAATCCAAAGGTATGAGGAGAGCTTCATTTCCACTAGGAGGACACTACTCCTTCCTCCTAGCATGTTTAAACCTTATTTCCTCCTAGTTTCTCACTTAAGTCTGCCTCGCTTCAAATTCCAATCCAGGTTCCCATTAAGCCATCTTTGCTAGAATAAAACATTGTTACCCAATATTTTATTCCTAAATACCATAATCATACTTTTCTCTCATTTTGACACACAAAACTGGTCAGCCTTCTCACAAGTCTTTTTTCTTCAGTCCTCGAATCATTTTTGCAGTTCTTTGTCTCCAATTTTATCAGTATTTTTGACTGTGGACATTGAGTTTCACATAGTACAAAGTTGTATCCGAGACCAAAATCACTTCTCTACCGCAGTTATTCATCCCAAGATTACCTTTCTCCACAAGTTCATTTTAGGAGTTCGTGTTCAGTTGCTTATCCATTATAACCACTTGAAAGTAACTTATTTTTCTCTTTAATTCATGAGACAAAGCAGTCAGCTCTTGCAACAAGCACCACAGACTAATCCATGAAGAAATATTTCAGAGGTCATAGCTGGTGGCATAGATATCTAGATCTGATCAGTCATTTAGACTTTTCATTCAGGGAAACAGGAATGCCCACAGGCAATAAATCTGATTATTTTATGTGTGTGCTGGAAGATTGTATGAATTGTAGTCTACAAGTGTTCGTAGACCACAAAGACTACTCCTAGTCACCTTGCAGGGTTAAGCTGTTGGTGTCAAATAAACCCTCTCACATTTTGGCTCTCTTGCATCATCCACTAGTGGAGCTATATGCTGTTTATCTGAAAATGATCATTCTTTGGCAAGCACTCTTGCAGATTCCTTTTATAGGGTAAAGGGGCTTTCAACACTGCATAAAACTTTTGCATGAAGGGGCACAGTATCAAAGCACGGGGACTGATTAAAAATAAAAATCTTTAAATCTCAGTTGGAACAACCTGGAAAATTAATGAATGGCCTCACAGTGTTTGACTACATGGCTGAGCCTGCTGTAATAATCAAAAGAATCAAATGTTCAGCCTCAGTCACGGGGTGATTTGTTTTTCTCTAAATCAAAACAATAAAAGAAAGAAGCAAAGGTGTATGTGCAAGTACATGTCATGTGCAAGTGCGTGTAGAACAGCTATGGCACATGAGGTCAGCACCTCACAAACACTTAAAGTCCCAGCTTCCAGAAGGGATATTACTTAATAATTTTAATTAACAAACCTGTTATTCTATCACAGAAACAATACATTTTAAACAACATTTACAGATGGGATCAATAAATTGGGCTGCTTTTATTAAAGTGCCTAAATAAGGAATTTAAAAATTGGCAGTTGAGTCATACAAAGACAAATTCAATGAGTCAAGGACTGAAGGCATATCAACCTTGACTGATTCTCGCTAAAATCTGTACATCACTAACACTGGCTCCACTTAAGAATGACTGAGACTTCAATACTGCTGTATATACCTGGAGATAAAATCCATCTACAGCTAGAACGTGTCATGGTGTTTGTGCTGCAACAAAGCACTGAAACCAAACAGTAAATCTCCTTTAAAGTGAGATTCACCTCACCTAACTTTAAGGCATCTAAAGGTAGATTAGTTAGATTAGTTGTCTGACATTTAGATGCCTAAGGTTAGGTGAAGTTAATTCCATGATGCAAAATACCCGCAGCTTAGTTCTGGGTACAAGACCACAGAGATGCTCTTCAGGTAACGAGGAATGGGAAATGGGTCTTGCCCTTGTTTTTAAGTTATCATCAAGGTTTCCATTTCTTCCGATACATACAGGAAGGTTTCTGTAAGACAGGCATCTGTAGGAGGAATTTCAGCAATGGACGTCTGTGATGGTGTGTCAGACTCTCAAAAAGAGAGCAGAATGATTGTCTTTTCTCACCCCACAACAAGCTATGTCATGCAGAGCAATGCTTACATGCTGTAAAGATTGAGCAGCTTCTAATTAGCAACACCACCGTCATGGGGACATTTCCTGAATTTCCTGCCTAGAAACTAACGGGAGGAAAAAAAATGTCGGAGGTGGAAAGAAGAGGTCATAACCAGGCCTTCACACAAAGAAATGAGACAATGTTATGGAAATTGAGCTCCAAGTATACAGGGAGAGTGAAGACATTAGAAAACTGAGCTGCCTAAAGGCCAGGCGGGATGCAGGGAGAATGATGTTTATACAACTAACGACACAGTGTCAGGATGCTAGAAGCACTGCACTGAAACTGCGCTTTGCCTGGGCTAATTAGTCCTGCTGAGAAATTCCATCCTACCATCATTAAATGTCTCCACTTCCTAAGCCAGCTTGTTCAGTCTCCAATGTAGACATACCTCCTCAACCCCAGAGAAGCGTGCAAGTTAATTCCTGTAACTCAAGAAGAAGCTTTACCTTGTTGAGCTCACAGTAAAGCACAAGATTGTATGAGAGTAAGTGTGCACTCTATTTTACAATTTTGTTTTCTGCAATTTCGTTTTCTCAAATGTATTTTTTAATTGCTTGTTGTGTCTTTACCCTGGTAGGCACCTCAACACTACACAGCCACTCGCTCGCTCCCCTCTCTCTCTCCGTGTGGGTTGAGGGAAGAAGAAAGGAAGAGTAAAACAAAGAAAACTTGGGGTTTGAGATTAAAAACAAAAATAAGTGGAAGAAGAAAGAAAGAGAGAAAGAAAGAGAGAAAGAGAGAAAGGAAGAAAGAAAGAGAGAAAGAAAGAAAGAAAGAAAGAAAGAAAGAAAGAAAGAAAGAAAGAAAGAAAGAAAGAAAGAAAGAAAACCAAACAAAAGAAGCAATGCAAAGGCAATCACTTACCACCTCTCACAGGTAGACTGATGCCCAGGCAGTTCCCAACCAAAAAGAAAAACATAACCTTCCTAAAACTCCCCCTTTTCCCTTTTTATTGCTGAGCATGACATCATATGGTATGGACTATCTCTTTGGTTAGTTCGGGTCATCTGCCTGGTTGTGTCCACTCCCAACTGATTGCACAACCCCCAGGGTGTTCACTGGAGGGGCAGAGTGAGAAACAGAGAAGGCCTTGACGCTGTGCGAACACCGTGCAGCAATAGCTAGGATATTAGTATGTTATCAGTATTGTTCTGGTCTCAAATACAAAACACAGCACCATCCAAGCTGCTGTGAAGAAAGTTAAGTCTACCCCAGCAAGGTCCGGTACACTGCTGAATAAATTACTTCAAGAATAGCCTCTTGGTCAGATGCCTTTGGTGGAGGTGAGTCATTATAGCACGCACGAATACAGTGAGATCTGCAGCCTGGCAAACCAAACCTACTGTGATTTATTCCTTCCAGCACAAGGGGTCTCATTATCTTTGCATGCGTTACAGTGAGATATCATTCCAGATCTCTGTGATAGAAGTGTTTACATTCACGGACAGCCAAGTTGGATAGAAGTAAAGAAAAGCAAAAAAAAGTTACCTGATCAACTGAACAAAATCATATATAAATAATCCTTTCTACTTTTAAATGCAGGAAACAGGCTTAATTTCTTTTCTCCCTTTGTCAATAACACAAGAGTAAGATTCTTTCTACAGACATAGGCTGTCGCCAGACTCCATTGTGCTTCCAGTGCCTTGGTGGGCATGTTTGACTCTGCCTTTGAAGCTAATTTCCCAGACTGTCCACATCATCAGCCCCTCAGATCATCCTCTGAGGGACACTGAAAACATTTGTTGAGAAACACCAAGTGCAAACCTGCAGGAGTACTTAGCCCTTGCTCCAAGGTGTCCCTGTGTGCAGTCCTGTAGCTCATAGCCCGAGGTATCCTACATCTGACAGCACCTTAGCCCAACGGCCGTATTTTCAGGCCATGCCAAAATAGCCCTGACCCCCAACCAAAATTGTTTTCTAAAAGTCCACAGTCTGGTCCTCCTGTTTATAACACAGTGCCACCATAATTAATCAAGTGAAATCTGGGGAGCGATGAGTAGCTACAGTCCCTTCTGTCCTTTCCCTGCTCACAGAACATGAGGGAAAACAATTTTTCAGAGCCACACGTGCTAGTCCCATCAATGCACAAATGGCATGGCACAGACTTTATCACAGTTTTTACTGAGATGTGCAGGTATCAGAGCACACGGAAAATTGCTTTTACCAAGACTTTCTGAACAGCGGCCACCCAAACATGGAGAAAATGCTAAATATCTTGCCTGGTGTCTGTGCTAAAAATAGCAAACCTGTCAATATCGAACCCGTGTGTCACGTATCTATAGGACCTTTGCTAGAGATGACTCTCAGAGTTGATGATCACCAACTTCTTGACTAGATAGAAAACCAAAAAGAATACCAACACCTAGCATGAAGCTGTGCAAGTTGACCACTGCTATCTGGAAAAACTGTTTCATATGTGACCACATCATTCCTGAAGAACAATGTGGTATCCCAGCCAACGGTTTGATGAGCACTTGGACGTGCAAACACAAAAGCTGAGATTGCACTGCTAAATAAAACAGTGCTTGTGAAAATGTAAAGACAATGGCATATGATTATCTATGTTGTTAGAACAGTCCATGGCATGGCTTTTGGCGAAGGACAACTGGCATTATCCATGACATTTCTCTGGCACGGGTGCTAGCATAAACCAGAAACCACTCTTGATCCTACAGACGGGTTGCATGCAGTCTTCCGCATTTGAAGGTGAAGAGATTTATTCACGTGCCAGTGAACTGATCATTCAATGCCAGTTGTTCTCACAGATAGAGAGTGGTCTCACACACATCTCATTTCCTAGAATAGACATAGCCAAAGCACCAAACCTTGATGGTGGTAGTCTTCAGCAGCTCAGTTGTGTTTTCAGTATACAGGAGAGCAGCAGAGAAATGACAGGCACTGTCAAGATTCACAAGCATCTGCCTGGACACAGCTAGAAAGAGAATGAGAAAATGTAGCATTTCATTTCTGTGCCCAGTTTTCTATCTGGAAAATAAGGATAATAATACTCATTTCCCTTTCCAAATGGGGACTTGTGAGACCGAAAGTGCAGGAAGAGCTCTGAAAATTACAATATGCATGTTGAATGTATGATTTATTCAGCAGTATTGCCCAGTTAGCATTATTGGCACTAATGCTACTAGAAAAAGAAAAAAGTGTCTGAATAGACAGGGTAGGAACTGAACCACTTAGAAATTAAAAATACATTCAAAGAAATCCCTAACAGAAGACAATTATGTCCCAGACAACTTAGCCATTTATTCAAGCAAATCAAAAAGCAGCCCACAAGTCAAGTAACAATTGAATTAAGATACCAGTCACCATATCTATTAAGTTTTTTAAAATTACATGACAAAGTTTAAAAGAACATTCCAGTATAATGTGAAACATTATTCTTATTGCTACATTTAATTACAAAGAGGTGTAAATCACTTGGTCTAGCCTTTAAAAAAAAAAAAACTAGTTCAAATACATAATATTAAAAATTAAAAAGAGGTATGCAGCTCCCATAGAAATGGATTATACAGCTGGTAATTTTTAGAGCCACTGTGAAAGAAGTTCTACTGAAAATTTCCATCCCTCCTTTCCTCCGCAGGGCCATGGAGATGGGGCTGGGATGAGGACAGGACGGGACATCAGCCCACAGCTTGGGGCTGGGCAGGACAGGGCTGTGGTGGGGCTGCAGACCAGCATCCTACAGCATCACTGAGGCAGGGACTGATGGCCCAGGACTGGGCTGAAACGGGATCCTTGATCACGGGCAGGGTGCCCAGGGGAGGTGGGCAGGGATAGTAAAGACCCTTAGTGCCCTCAGGGACCAGACAATTTTACCTCATCAAAGCATTTAAGCACATGTTTTAATTTTAAGGTCCAGGTAAGCAGTTAAGAACGTGACTGATTTGTCCTTACGAGCTGTTGATCTCTATACGAATTATTCGCACAGATTTAAGTGCTCTTTTGAATATAGGCCATGTTTAGTTGCATTGAAGTGATAAGAACTAGTCAGGTATTTAAAGCACTAGGCTGGATCAGGATGAGATGAAAGAACTTTATTCATTACATGATTCTCTGTCCAAGAGTGTATTGCAATGGAATAGTAATGATATCATTAATTTTTAGGACTTCAGCATTTTTGTAAATTAATTTGGCCTCTCTGTCTTGGGAGGCAAAGGGCAAAGAGGGAGTCCTTAAATACTGATGAATTTTTTTAATGGATGATGAGAGCCTTCATTGGTGGAAAAACACTTAGCTGGTTTATACTGTATTCCAGACATCCCTGTGTCACTTTCACTCCAGAAGTCTGATGCTGTTCTGAAATAGGATGCGACATTAAAATCTGTGAGATGAAGTTCAGTTGTCTTCTATTTCCCTCAGTCTGAATAAATTACCAAGCTAATAACATTGCTTTTTTAGACTACATTAAAGACCAGTGTCAATCCCAAAGGTTTTTTTGAACTAATTCCAGTCTACATTGGCAAATCTGCATGTAATTGGGTCCTTGTTAACCTACAGGAAAGTGCCCGTTCACCCCTTCAGCTAGCAAATACTCGATGCTCTTCCTGGTAAGTCACTATCATTTCGCCTGGGCAATTCTGTGAGATTTTTAGGTAGAAACGTAGGATCAAGAAAGTGAATCTGACATGTAATTTCAGGGATACCATTAGTATATTCTCCACATACTGCTTTAATAGACTAGAAAATTTGCCAGGTGAAAGCTAATGACCTAGTACATTTGTACCAGTCTGGTGGGCATTCAGAAATCCCACGCTTGTTCGTTGCCCACATGCAGATCGTTGCCATAGCTCACATACTACCACATGTAAGACCTTGCACATGCAAGAAGCAGTAGATGTATCTTGCAATCTGCTCATTATCCATAAGTCTAAGAAGCCCATTGTGTGTTAAGTCTAGTGCTCAGGTCCAACCCATATAGATAGATAGCGTACAGCAGGTTTTATACATTCAGAGGATAGCAAAGCGTGTACCTGGGACAGATCTTCTGTGCATATTTCTACCCGGTTAGATAGATAACTATTAACTTTATGTCATTGTAATAATGCCTCATAGGTAAGTGATTTGACATCATGATTTTCAGCACCAAAAGCCTAGTTCTTTACCATGCAAGTTACTGGTAGTTCTCCATTAGCTGGTAGCACTCACAGGCTGTATCTGTACTAGCGACCAAAATGTTACAGAATTGTTCCCTGATATTGAAGCCAAATGGCACAGTACAGATTTTATCCATCTTTTTAAACTATTTCAGCCTCCAGTGCAGGATGTCCATATTCAAACTGCCTGTTGGGAGTCATCACGGATAGCTTCCCAGCTTTTGCTTGGGAGGCACTTGACAGAACTCTAGATGCCTCCAGCCAAAAACATGCCAGGGACAACTCTCGCAACAGTGGCAATGACTGAGTTCCAGGGCACAGGAGCATACTCTAGCATTATTTAATTTACCAGCATAGATGTGGCTCTAGCCTATTATTATGATAGCGGAGCAGTTACAAGAAGGAACAAAAACTATCCAATGTATGCAAGTTGCATAAGCGCATATTTTTGTGGAAGCTCACATTTGAAAATTTGCTTTTACTTACTTATGTACAAGTATGGAAACAAAAGCCAAGAAAGCCAATTAATTTAGCCCAATTTACGTCCACAGTGAATCTGGCGCAGGCCAGGCTACTCAAAGGTCTTTTTCCATTTATTTGGAAGTTTGTTAACTAAACAACGAGAAGGTAGTCCACCAACTGAAAAGAACAGGACTGCAGACAGACTATTCTACCCAAATCCTGTTTTGATAGCTGTTTCTTCCTTTCCTGGTTTAATTGCAAATTCAGTGCTGGTAAATATTCCTGGAGTGATGGACAAAAAGATTCATTTCCAGACTAAACAGCGATGGACGAAATATCACTGTGGAAGTAGAGTGTATAACCTGCCAAGGACTCCCTGAAGCAGAGAGGGGAGAAAAGAGAATTCTAAGGATGAGGACCAAAAAAAAAAAGTTCTTTCCATTTTTCGCCATAGGCTGTAACAGAAGCCTTGAGTGACTGACTTAAACAGAGATACTTATTTTACTGGAGGAATTCCTCCTGTCCTTTCCCTTTTCTTCCCATCTTCTCCCTTCTTTGTAATGCCTGTCTCCATCCATTTCCCGTTACAAGCCATCGGTGCTGAAGCTCAATTACATTTCAGGTGAGTCATAAAGCTGGGCTGGAAACAGCAGCTCTACATACTCTCTTCTGGTCTCTTACCCCTCAGAGGAGAAATAAGTGACACCAAGGTCATACTGGGATCTCTTGCTTCTGCTGCTTCTTGGCAAAATCTGCACTTCCAGTGTAATCCAGTGACAACCTCACGCTCCACGTAGCCACTAAAGTAAGTGAAAACATCACTTCAGTCAAGTAAATACTGGGAAAAAGATTTAAACAAGACAAAAGCAAAGAACTTGTGAACACTTTGGGCTTTAAGGAGTTGAGTCTACGTGAACCTCTGAAGTACCTCATCTCCAGGTTCCCACAACTCCTGCCACCTAACCATAAGACTGCCCTGGACAACCTGCTCCAACCGACCCTGCTTGAGCAGGCACATTGGACTAAACGATTACAAGAGGTTCCGTCCAACCTAAGTGAGTCTGCAATTCCATGATACATACTGGTGAGGTCTTGTTAATGGGAGCTACACCTCGATGCTCAGTTTTGCGTAGTTATGCATGTACCCAGTAAAGTTTGGCTGTTAGAGGACAAACTGATTCTACCTTGACAGCTTGACACTGTTCAGTGCTGGAAATGTCTGGCTGAAGAAGGAAGGGTGATGAGGAGGAGCAGTTGTTAATGAAGCTTACTCCAAAATATCTGGAAAGACTCCCTAAATGCATGGACTTGCCGTACCCTTGCCATTCTGATTAGTAAATAGTAAAAGAGACAGAGAAAAATAGATGTACTTAATCTTAGAGAGGAAATTTGAGTTGCTGTGTCCGTTGCCATAAAACCCCCCACCCCTGTAGACTTTCTACATTTCTACTGGAGTATATTAGCAATATTCATCTCCATTCACAGTGTCACAGTTAGGCGCAAGATCCTATTCGGGCCACATACAATAAAAGAAAAATGTAGCATCCCCTACAGCACCTAAATTCAAGAAAGAAATGGGATCTTCCTGCTGTCCTTTCTCCAGAGCCATTGATCAAAGGATGCTATCTGTAAGATGAATGTAACGTAAGCACCAAGACTACTTCTTCACACGGACACTATAGGAATAGTTCCCTGTAGAGAAAAGTTTGAATCAACCACCCTTCTCTTGAACTCAGGCTTCACAGTAGGCATCTAACTCTGCATTAGGCAGGAGAAGAGTTGGTCTGAACAAAACTCTTTTTCTCTAGAGAGTAGCCTTCTCTCTAATCAAATGTCAAGGAAAGCACACTTGCATTGAGTCACGAGGTGGAGAATGAGTCCTTGTATCCAATGAAGGGATTTGATGTGTCAGCTCAGTCCCCTGCCTCCTGTTCTCCTGGTGAGGTACTAGTATTATGTTCCCATGCATATATGAGAGGCCACTTGCAGACAGACTTCTGGGACAAAAGAGCATCCTGAAAGTTTTGTAGTCTAAATTTCTGGAACTATGCCAGGAAGCTGGTCCCTCCATTTATAAGCATCAACAAAGATCGAATTGCCCTGGAGGTGGCTGCATTTCAGCAGTGGGCAGTAATACCATGTATGACAGGTGCACACATGGCCCTCAGGAAAGGAAATGGATAAGAATAATTGCAAAATAATGTACAGTGATGGTTCTTAACTGCTGAAAAAACAAAAATGAGAAAAAACAACATTCTTAAGCAGGTATTAATTGAAATAGCCTGATGGCTCCATGAGAGCTCAAGAGGTTTACGTATCTTGATGTCTATAAGGTCCCATTTGGAACTATGGCATAAAGAGGTTCAAAGAAAAATTCAAAATACTATTATTCTTATTATCTCTCTGAGGCAGTATTTTATTCAAATTTCTGAACTGTTTCACTTTGGCGTAAAGTTTAACCATCTCTATTCTTTTTTGAATGCTAAATTAATTGGTACTGAGAACCACTGACCTATTTTTTTTTTGTTATTTTTTTCTTTTTTTAATCTGAGTCATGTCATTCTAGACAACCACCTAAGAAGAATCTGAAACAGTGAGTTCTGTATTTCACCAGACGCTTATCTCCTCTCTGCCTATCTTATTTTAAAAAGAAGCTGTACTGAAAATGGAATTTGATTACGAAAAGAATCAATCTGTAACTCGGCAAAAAGCACCTCCTTCATAATTTACATAGCCCTGCTGCTTCACCCTAATTAATTTTCATCTGTAACTTATTCTTCCTGCAGCTTTGCCCCTCTAAATGAGTGAAAAATGACAGGAAACCTTTGGAAAGCAGTTTGCTATTACAGAAGAAACTGGATCGACTCATTTAAAGTCCCTAATAACAGTCTCATAGGTCTTAAGAAAATATTGTCATTCAATTTAAACAGGGTTTTATTTGATCCAGGTGCAGCTGGATATCAGAACAGTAATATAAATACAACGATCTATTGTTGAGAGTGTAGGTGTTTTAATTTCTTTGCAGATGATATAAACCTGATTTTTCTGTTTAACTGGCAGGATAATCAGCATGCAACTGTGGGAAACAATCATTAATGTGATGAAATATGGAAATGAGAGTCATGCATAGAGAGAGGATGGAAGCGTAGTCCTGGGGTGAAGGACTGGATTCATGATCTGGGCTTGATTTCTGTCTCTGCTGCAGGCAGAGGTCTCTGTCTACAGAGAGAAAATAGATATTTCCTTTCTCTCACCCTTTGTCTATTTATGGTTGAAAAACTCAAACAGAAGGACCACCTCTCATCTTTTGCACATATATCATCTGGGGCATGGGACTTTGCTTGCCATGCAAATGCAGAAATATGAACATATACAATTGATACAGAGATAAAGCAACGTGTAAATTGAGAGCAGGTATATCACCAGGCATAGGTCTACCTTCCGCACTTGAAAAACTGGGACAGGCAAAAATCAAAATTCTTAGGAATGCAAAAATATCTTAGAAGTTTTGTAACATTTGGCACCTCACCAGAGGGAATGATAGAAACAGTTTGATTAAGTATACTTATTAACCTTGCAAGTTCACATTTTACTGCAATAGCTGTTTTCATCACAGAGATACTGATGTATACGTGCAGCCAAAGGAAGTGTTCAAAATCAATTGGTGGAAGCTAAGAACGATTTTTGCATATGCAAACCACACGCATCAATTCCTAGATAATACTTTAGAAAAAGCTATGTATATTCATTTATATTAATTACTGACTTTCAGAAATCAACTCCAAATGTACTCATTGCAAGGAAAGTTTTCCAATTCTCCTGTTTTGCACTCGCGAAAATAATTTGACTGGGAAGGTAATTTATTTGAATCTTGGAAGTTTAATTTATGGCATACACATGAGGTTTTTCCAAAGTAACATTATCCCAGCCCTGAATTTTAATAAGATGGAGCACAGTGCTGACTTTTATTTTTGATTGTAGTACAGATAATTAAGATTACTTTAACATTTTAGACAAAACACTGATAAGACCAGCAATATATATGGAAATGGGATTTGATTTTTTGCTGAATTTATTTCTTCTAGGTAACAGCAAAGCTCAAGTTCTAAGCTCACTTGCTTCATATCACAGAGCAGAGTAAAATTATGTTTCCGTTTCACTTTTCTATAAATGGATTAACCTTATTTAACTTAAGCAGTTTGCAGATGGCCTTGGAGGGCAGCTCTTGCCCCCCAAATTGTATGTGGCAGGAATGCTCTACTGTAGGTCTTACATATCTGCGCTATGAAGGGAAATACAGAAAGAATTAACTCTGAAGGATGTGGTGCAGGGTCTAGGTACTAATGTGAAAAAAATGGGGTTTCTGGCTTCTTTTCCCTATTTTAGTACATACTTTCTGTGGAATATGTGTAGGAACACTATTTAAACCCAGGTTTTAAGCACTATTTTTTGTGGGTTGTGTCCTAGTGCCTACCAAAACTGAAGAACCTTAGATAGCAAAGTCCCTTTGTACAAGTTCTTCTTACATTGATTCTGCACTTTGCAAGGAAGTGCTCCATAAAGCTTCCCAACCCAGTCCCCTGGACAACCACACAGACAGACATGGTGTTTTCTCTAGTGTACCTTTGGAATGAAATATTGATGCTCTCAAGGCTGCATAAGAGCAAGAATAGCGAACTATTCTCCTGTTATGGGAAGTAAGACCCAGTCAGGGTTCAGAACTGGGGACACAGTGCAATTGCATAGACTCCACATTAGTCAAGAAGGCTGTAACTATAAAAATCTGTCCAGGAAGCAGTCTAGGCACTGGAATACAATCATCAGTATTACAAAAATACCAAAACATTCCTGAAATGAGTTTCTCCCAGTCTGTCAGTCTCCCAAACAGTTGCTGGACACAGTTTGCTTGTTGAAACACTCAGGGGACCATTTCTGAAAGACAGTTTGTATGAAGCCACCCTGTTTCTGAAGCTGAGACAGTTTATTAGCACATATATTTCTGTGACTGTTGGTCTACATAACCACAAATATTTCCAAGCATGTTGACCTGAGGGTACATCTCCACTCCTTAAGTAAAGAGAACCAGGGAAGAAGATGGAACATTGGACCCTGACTCTCCACACTGCTTATTATCTTGCTCCATGGCTCTGTTTTGGACCACTCTGATTAGTGCCCTCTAAGACAGATCTGTTTGGTAGATTTGATGTGAGCCCATCTGTACGATTTGGCTTTAATCAGTCACTGACCTCTTGTATTTATCAGTGATGGCATTCCCAGTGGAAGCCCATGGAAGATGAATAGCATGAACAATGACTCTCAAGGGAAATTTATTTTCAATGTGTCTACATTAACTGGATGATGGGATGTAGCCATGATCCACCTAGCCACAGAAGATGTCCACAAGGAGGTCCCCAAACACACTGTTTAACTGTCAGCTAACCCTTGAAGTTCCTCAAAAGTCCATATGTATCTCAGATTTCCTTATGGGCATTCTCTGAAAATGTCCACTCATGAACTCTTCATGATATCAGAACTTATCTCACAATGAATACTGTCTAAGTATCTGATTAGGCCTTTCTCTGCACTGTCCATCTGCACAGACAGCTTTAGCATACCTGCTCACTGCACAACTGCCAGACAAAGTGCTGCAAACACATAAACAGATTTTTTTTCTTTTTAAATCAGAAGTCAGTAAATTCACCCAGGATGAGACAGGCCTAAGTTCCACTAAATCCTGTGCTTGAGGGGATTTGCACCCCAGTGTTCAGCTGCAGACTACATAGATGAAAGGTTTTCTCATTCCNCCCAGAGCTCAATGCAGTATTGCAGGCGGGGTCTCACCAGAGCAGAGTAGCGGGACAGAACAATTTTCTGAAACACAAAATACTTACTGAACTAATTCACTCCACATCCTTGTGTAAGAGCATTCATTCTGACATCAGTCTTGTTTTCAGTAAATATTTCAAACACAGTAGTTAGCATACAGGTATCAGTACAGACCAAATTAAGTTCTCTTCCTCCCAGCTAAATACAATATTTTTCGACTTACAAAAATTGGGACATCTACTGCAGGAAAGCTCAAGAGCCCTTTTTCATGTATAACAGAGCTGTTAGACTACTCCTTTGATATGTGCTTAGGCTTCACTACTTAAATGCTTCATTACTCAAATGCCCCTCTGTCCTCTAACATGCTATAGAGACCCTACATACTTAATCCAAGCCCACTGGACAAATGCAAACACAGAAAATATATTCTGTAACACTAAGTTCCCTTGAAACTCTGAGAGGAGCAGAATCCCTTCAAAAACTTGGGCCAGATCTACCAGATTATTCCTGTATAGCAAAATTATGCAAAGAGGTATGGTCCCCATTCAACAAGCCCACAACATTTTTAGAATATTTTCTTTAGTTATTCTTCCTTCTTTTATGGACATTGGAGTTATTTTCCCTATCACGGAACCAGGGATCTCCTCGCCAGTGTCCCATCCACACTCTCACACAACCCACTTTACAAACAAGCAAATTGCTCAGGAACAGTCTTGGATTGATTGACAAAAAAAAAAAAAAAAAATTTAAAGTGAAAACTTAAATGTACTTCNCAAGCAAATTGCTCAGGAACAGTCTTGGATTGATTGACAAAAAAAAAAAAAAATATTTAAGAGGAAAACTTGAATGTACTTCTTTTTAGTTTTTTTTCAAGTTGGATAGATCAGTCATGTGTCAAGCAGAAAATGCTACACCCCACCTTACCATCAGATATCTCAAGACTTCCACTTTCTAATGTGGATGTGCTGAGTTAAGTAACAGCTCACAAGCAGAATGAAAAATGTAGAGATCATGCTACCGAGTTTATACTTATTTGGTGTTACTTAAATGCCTCCTGGCTTACAGGCATGAAACTGAGCACAGAACAGAGAGCATGTGACAAAACATTCCCTTTTTACTCCAGTATTAACATCTCTTCACTGCTATTTGTGATTTAGCAAATATAGCAGAACTCCACAAGCTGATCATTGGTAGAATAAACTTGGCATCGATACCCCAGAGGCCACTTTGGCACGTCACTGTGACATTGCAATAAATGCAACTTAGATGAAACAAGCTCTGCAGGTGGACTGTGATTTATAACCTCCAAGTATGGCATGAGGAGCTGTGACCCCTTGTGTCCCTGATCTCACCCTGTCAACAACTACCTTTGATGTTGTGTGCAAACAGAACAACTATTCAATTCTTAATGTCATTTGGTTTGTTTTTACTATATTCCCTGTTCACTGGGAACCCTTAAAATGATACTGAGAAACTCAACATTAAGACTGGGCTCAGTGCTGACCCTGGGATGGGAAACTAGATGCTACGAAAACCTACATTTTTCCCACCGAAATGTTAAAAACTTGCAAGACTTTGAAAAATAAGATTGCTATACTTGTTTCCATGTCCACTGAAAGAGCAACCTGAACATCTCCAGCACAGCAGGAGGTACGGATGGACAAAACACAACAAGAAAATGACTGTCATGTTTGCTATTAAGGGAGGGGTCCTTGCAGTGACACTGAACTTCTAGAGGCACTAAACCAAGAAGTGCACACTCTTTAATTCATTCCTACCTTGATCTAGATATCCTCTCACCATAGAGTTTCTCCTGACATCCTAGTCTCTCTTTTACAAGCTGTAGACACTACGATGTTTCTTTGAGACTTTATCTACTTCGGTTATTTTGATTATCAGCTTTTTGAGATGGGGATTGTCTTTAATAGTATACACATACAGTATTTAGCACAGAGGGCCTGAGTGCCACCATAATACATTCCTTAATAATAGCAACTGCCTACAGCTACCATTGGGTAGCAGAAGGATGCTTTCTGCTTAAGCAGTGACTATCCAATGGGCAAAACTTCAAACTCTGCTGACCTTCCACCTGGGAGATTTTACAAGAAGAAAGTAATGTAGTTTAAAATTCACTCAGACTGAAATAAATCTTTTCTTTCATTGGTTGTTTTCATCATGAGTTTAATTTAAACTCTCGTAAATTTGTGCCATGTAAATTTGAACATTTTAGAAAGAAGAATTAGGTCCATTTTTTCAAAAGCCACTTTGCCTATCTATTTGCCTTAAAAATTCAGTTTGTTACCTGACTTCATTGTTAGTATGCTAATTACTTAGACAACGTCTTTGAACATTGCTTGGAGGATTTGGTTTTATTCAAAACCAGATGTGTGTTTGCCTTAATGCTCTATATTTCTTTAGGGAGTGTTTAGCTGGAACGTAATTTCTGTTCAGTTTGAAATCACATTTGTTAAGTTTTTTCTCAACTAAACCACAGCAGGGAGAAAACATCTGCTTACATACGAACAAACAAAACCAGAAAATCTGAAGTATAGTTGGGAGTACCTGGTCACTAAAGTGGGTTAATAGACTTCCTTTGAAGATAGATTCTGGAAGGCGGGAGAGAACTTTTGTTTTGCATTTACCACCCCATGTGAGTTGCCGTACCCAGATCAAAAGGCAGAAAAGAACCACGTGCCAGAATTATTGAGTAAAAAGCATTGTGTTCAAAAATCACTGAAGGTCATTAGGACACAACTGATTAATTGTGCTGCCTTCAAGCAACGATTCAAACCACAATGTTTTCATGGCTACAAATTCATTCCCGCCCTTCCTGAATCATGGGATCAGCTGCTCATGTTCTCCTTCCCAGGTCAAGCTTCAGGCAACAGAGAGACAATTTCTCTAAATCTGAGTATCACACAGTTCCCTCTCTCACTAGTCAAGTAATATTTATTTCTCCAGAATTATTTTGTCACATACCTTCCCAGTCATAATCTGCATGTTTTTCTAGAACCACACAGTGACCCTGGGTATTTTAGTGACATTAGCCACATATAATCCCAGTCAATCACTGCCCATGTCTGCGCCAATTAATTGGAGGTGTCCAGGAACATTGAAGCCACTCAACAAGGCCATACAGGTCCAGCAAACGCAGCACGCAGCCATGGAGATGGTCAGGAAGCTTGAACATATGAAATACAAGGAGAAAATGCAGGAGATGGGTTTGTTCAGTCTGGAGGCGAGAAAGTTCATGGGGGATCTTATTGCTGTCTTATTGCAGAGTGTAACAGCTACCAAATGAGAGGGTGTAGTGTGGACAGCTTGTCTTGTTTCTCAGAGGAGCACAGCAACACAAAATACAACGATCACAAGCTGCAACACAAAAAACTCTGATTATCTCTTAGGGAAAAAAAAATCACCATGAACATGGTCAAATTTATGAAAAGGGCCCAAAGAGGAGATGAAGTGTAAATCTCTGTAGATGTTCAAATCGTAATTTGAAAGGGTCCTGAGCAAACTGCTCTTAACTAGCCTCTCTTGGAGCAATGGAGTTGACTTGGGACCTCCAGAGGCCACTTCCAGCTACAGTTATTGTATGATTCTCCAACTGCATGGTCATCTGCCCTTGAAGCACTGCAGAAGCTGTTTCACTGTTGGACAGCACAAATTTGACAGGTTTGAGTTATATTTACACAGAATACACCATATTGACTCTGTGCCAAGGCACACCCTTTTAGCATTCACATTAATCTGATATTTGGACCTATTTTTCATCCTCTCCCTCACTACAGATATAGAATCATAGAATTATAGAATGGTTAGGGTTGGAAGGGACCTCAAAGATCACCTAGTTTCAACACTCCTGCCATGAGCAAGGACGCCTCCCACTAGGCCAGGTTGCTCAAAGCCCCATCCAACCTGGCCTTGAACACTTCCAGGGATCGGGCATCCACAACTTCCCTGGGTAAACTGTTCCAGTGTCTCACCACCCTGATGGTAAATATGAGGTACATCATTGAAAATTGAGAATATGCTTGTTAAGAATGTGCTCAATGCACAGTTTAACTTACTGACACATAAACAAATTTTCCAAAATAGGGTCATTCTTATTGCTAGGGTTTCCACTTCCCTCCCACTCAGCCCTATCTTACCTGTAAATATTAAACCGAATATATTAAGCATTAAAAACAAAGATATTCAGAGCCAGTAACGTTAAGACAAGAATTCTATCACACATATACACAAACAAAAATCATAGAATCATAGAACCATTTAGATCGGAAAAGAACTTTAAGACCATCGAGTCCAACCGTAAACCTAACACTGTCAAGTCCACCACTAAACCATGTCCCCAAGTGCTACATCTCCACGACTTTTAAATGCCTCCAGGGATGGTGACTCCATCATTTCCCCGGGCAGCTTGTTCCAATGCTTGATAACCCTTTCACTGAAGAAATTTTTCCTAATACCCAATCTAAACCTCCCCTGGCGCAACTTGAGGCTATTTCCTCTTGTCCTGTCACTCGCTACTTGGGAGAAGAGACCAACCCCCACCTCGCTACAGCCTCCTCTCAGGTAGTTGTAGTGAGCAAGAAGGTCTCCACTCAGCCTCCTTTTCTCCAGGCTAAACAACCCCAGTTCCCTCAGCTGCTCCTCAGAAGACTTTTTCTCTAACCCCTCACCAGCTTTGTTGCCCTTCTCTGGACATGCTCCAGCACCTCAATGTCTTTCTTGGAGTGAGGGGCCCAAAACTGAACACAGTATCTGAGGTGGGGCCTCACCAGTGTTGAGTGCAGGGGGATGGTCACTTCCCTAGTCCTGCAGACCACCTTATTCCTGATACAAGCCAGGATGCTGCTGGCCTTCTTGGCCACCTGGGCACACTGCTGGCTCATATGCAGCCGTCTGTCAACCAACACCCCCAGGTCCTTTTCTGCCAGGCAGCTTTCCAGCCACTCTTCCCCAAGCCTGTAGCATTGCATGGCGTTGTTGTGACCCAAATGCCGGACCCGTCACTTGGCCTTATTGAACCTTATGCCACTGGCCTCGGCCCATCCATCCAGCCTGTCCAGATCCCTCCGTAGGGCCATCCTACCCTCAAGAAGATCAAGACCTCCACCCAACTTGGTGTCAGCTGCAAACTTACTGAGGGCGCACTCGATTCCCTCGTCCTGGTCGCTGATAAAGATATTAAACAGAAGCAGTCCCAATACTGAGCCCTGGGGAACACCACTTGTGATCGGCCGCCAGCTGGACTAACTTCACTTACCACAACTCTTTGGGCCCAGCCATCCAGCCAGTTTTTAACTCAGCGAAGAGTACATTCGTCCAAGCCATGGGCAGCCAGTTTCTCCAGGAGAATTCTGTGGAAAACAGTGTCAAAGGCTTTACACAATACTCAGAAGTCATGAAATGAGATGCTTCAGTAGTTATCAGCACATTAAATTACAACATGAAGAGCAGCAATGAAAAAGAAAACAGCCAAACAAAAAACACTAGAGCTTTATCATCTAGCAAAGTCAGGATAATGGAGACTGTATCTGCACACAGCTCATGTCTCTGTTAGCCAATCAAAGACTCGTGCTGCATACTGGACACGTACTGATGTGTATGTACGGCTGACTAACAAATAAAATACATGTAGCTGCTTAGCTAAGCTTCACAGTAACAGAAATGGCCGCACAAAAATTGGCTGCATTCAGCATGGGATGAGTAAGAGTGAATGTGATCAAATTCACTGAGGCTTAGAACCTCCAAAGGGAGAAGGAGTCTGGAAGCACCAATTTATCAAATAAATGGGCAAGAAGCAAACCTGAGACAGATACTGCATCACTGGCTAAACCAGCAGTTTAGCTATTTACTGGAGGATGTCGTTAATGGCCAAAGCAGCAATGCAAGTTATGTTTTCTTTTTTTGTCCTCTGTGTCAAAGGCTAGGGAGAGGCAGGACAGTTGCTCCTGCAAGTCTCACTGCATTTCATATTTCATATTAGATGAATTGTCTTCTGTCCCATAGGAGATTTTCTTTCCAACAGCTCAGCAAAAGACAAACTCCGTAAGGCGGGCACCAAGAGACAAAGAAACCGTGGATTTTAATCACCGACCCAAACTACAGCCATACTCTCAGCTCAAAGCCCATTCTCATTTTCCACCTGCACTCTTTAAATGGAAATGCATATTCAAGAGTAAGCTGATCTCTGGAGTTCCTTGGTGGGGAAGAGACTGAGAAGAGCCTGGAAAGCCCAGTGTTATAGAGATGGTACTATGTACTCAGAGGAAACCTGAGCTGTTTATTCCCAAGGTAAATCCTCTCTGTATGGTCTACAGCCATGGTAAGAAAAAAATGCAGATAGGAGGAAAGCAAGGCACAGTGCTTAGCATGTTTAAGATAACTTTCAAGTGTGTTTTTGTCCTCAAAGTATAGACATAGCTCATGTCGTTCATGCAGTGCCATGCAGAAAGCTGGCTGCAGATCTAAGAACTGTGGCAGGGATGAGACAAAAGTAAAAGTATGACCTTTTCCAGAGGACAGAAATACCAGTAACTGTACACTGAGGTTGAATTTGTTCCATTTATCACTGTAGACCAACCCATACTGGTAGGTACGGCATTAACAAGTTTGTCAGTGTCTGGCCCAAGAGTGTTACACAGCTGTTCTTCAAAACAATAGTGCAAGTTTAAGAATCACTTGGGCAGAATTTTTAATACATCCATCCCAGTGTTTGTCTTTCTTCCAATCTCTTTTCCATTTTCCTATTTTCTTTGTTCCCTCATTTGTGCTCAGCTGGTCTTTCATTCTCTGTTCCTGTTTTGGCATCATTATTGTTATTACTTTTTCGGTATTTGTCTTCCCCTATCAGCTCTCATCTGTCCCATTTGCTTTGCCCTTTGTTTTATTCTTGTCTTCTGGACTGGTCTTGCAATAAGAGATGACTGCACAGCAGGGAAATCTTTCATCTCAATGTTCAGCTAGTAAACAAAAATGTTGAGCTGACTCTCTGGAGTCTAGAGTTTTTTTCTCCACGTCAAACAGAACAAAGTAAAACACAACAGCTTTTCTCAGGTAAGCCTCGGAGCTCTGTTGTCTGCCAGGACACTCCTCATAGATTCTTCTGGATGCGTCTTCTACATGCTTTGCAATCATAACCCCCAGTTTACCAGTACAGAGATTATTGTTGTCCTCTCCATGCATCATATCGTTTTATTTCTTGCCATTGCTTTTTCTCCCTTTAATGATGTTTCCTTCCTTTATAAAACACATGAATATGTATTCAGATTAAAAAAACCACAGACTTTCATTTTTTAACATTTTAACAAGTTCCAGAAGACTTTAAGCAATACATATAATCAGACTGAAGCTATTCAGGATTTATTTAAGTTTTTCAAAAGGAAGTTCCAGTCATTTGGTACAGGTAAAACTGAGCATTTCAGCTGACTCCTGTTTGTCCTTTCAGTTGTATCCAAAAATTGCTACCCACAGAAATTCAGTATTTCCTTCCATTTCTTGCTAGTGGATTCAGGAGACAAAAGAAAGATTGCTTTAATGTCAGTTTGTCAATGTTGGGGTTTTTTTTGTTTTGGGTTTTTTTCTCCTGACAGATTGTTTGTTAAGTAGATAAAATTTCAAGAAATGTGTGAAATAATGCTCCAAGTCAAATGACAGGGTTCTGGCCCTCTAGATCTGACATCTTACAGCTTGTGCTGAAAAGTCACAATTGCAGACACTTTCTCCTTGATTAAGTTATTCTGCTTATTATGTTTTAATGTTTTATGTTTTCCATGTGAAAGAAAAGTTTCTTTTTTTCTTCCCCCACCCCCACCCCAGTCTGCATATGAAAGAAATATAACATTACCTAACCAGAAAAAAGAATTTGTATTTGGTGAGAAATTAGGGCTGACTGGCATTTAATTTTGTGTTGTAAACTCGCTCTCCTGCAAAATAGAACAATTCCTTTCCAGATAGCTGGTTCCTTAGGAAACCATCCAAGGAGCCTGCACTAGTCCCACCTGCAAGACAGCTGTTTGGCTCACCCACTGCCTGGCTTCCTACCAATGCTTCTAGGCAGACGGCCAAAGGGAAAGGTCACCTGAGAGCAACCTGCCAGGTGGAGGTGAGAAAAGCCGCTCATTCGGCAAGAGGGCTGGATGTCATGTTGGGCAAAGAACACGGCAGCCTCCAGGCAGTCTGGGAATCAACGGGCTAAATATTTGAAGTTTTCAAGTAACTTAAATCTAAAGTAACTTACAGCCACGAGTCTTGAAAGAGATTTCCAAGATCTCCAGAATTCTGACAGTTGCTAGAAATATATCTTAAGATGCATTAGTACAGAATAAGGCTTACTTCTCAATGAAATTCAAAGACGAAAAAGGGATTATCTAGGTAACTACAGGCCAGTTACTCTGATTTCACTCTCCAGCAGAGAAATCCTAAAGTTGATACGGGATTCAATTAATGAAAATTAAAGGTAGAAATATAATTAATACCAGTCAATACAGTTTTATAGGAACGGCTCCTGAAACAGAATTGATTTTCTTATTTGACTTAATCATGTATGTGAGGTTGATAATAGATTTATTAAGGTATTTGTTTGACTTGGTGCCATGTGATAGATGAAAAAATGAATTCTTCACAATATCACTGGTGCATATATTAAATGGTTTAAAGGCAGGCTGGCTGATTTACAAGAGACATGTCAGTGAAAAACCATCATCATCAAGTACAGGTGTTCCTGAAAGGATTCTGCGGGATTTGTATTACATGAACCATACCTACAAATGAATATAACTCCAAACTTGGGAAACAATGACTTGGAGAGGGTTGATGGGATGGGGTGCACAAGCAGATCTCCATGAACTCGTAGAACTCTGAAGGGAAAAAGGGAAACATATTCCCTTGTCTGTATAAACAAAGAAGAAATCAGTAGGACAGAGCCGATGTTACCATGATAAGTTGTAAGAGAAAACATGTCAGCAGTTCTGTCCTCCACCTCTTGTAACACGTAACAGAAAATTATACTGTTTACAGAAAAGGGACACAGAAAAGCTTGTAACCCAGTCAGTGATGCCTTAAAAATATTTGAACAGATAAGCAAATCTCAGGTACTAAATGTTTTTTTAAGTGTGGTGCAGAAAGACTGAACAGAAACCACCAAGTGAGTGACTGAGGTCTGAATGAATATCGACTCTTACTGCCATTTTACAAAAGATCCTTCTTAAAATGACTGCCCTGGTAAAGAAATAGATCATAATTTGTTAGAAAGATACTCCACTTAGATTATTTGCAGCTGTAGGACACTTAAAAGACAAATCTTTCTCTTCAGCAAATAACCTTTCAGCTGATTCTGTTTCTTTCTGCCATATCAATGCTCTGCATTTAAGAATTCTCCGCAGTTCTCAGATTAATACAACTCAGCCTATTCCTAATAAAATTATCTTTCTCCTTTGCCCTTTCTAAGTTGATGCTTATGGAAACTACATCCAAAGAGATAGTCTTTGGATTAAGATTCCCCACTGACAGATGGGTAATTCACTTTCTCTGTGGCAGGTAATGCCACCCTCACACAGATGCTTGAATGCTGGTTCAATTTTCTTGATCATCAGTAATGATGACATCTGTTAGCCTGATTTTATCCAGGAACTGTGCAAGAATTTTGCTATTTTGCAGAGCTTGCCCATCTGATCTTTGCTGATGCTGTCGCTGCCGGAAAATGCAACATCACTACAATAGTCTCGAACATACCAGCTAGATTTTATAAAAGAAGTCTTGCCTTCCATGGCAACTGTGGGGTGGCGTGAGTTAATCAATAGATTGCCAAAAGCCACACAGACAGAAGTGTGGCATGGCAGCTCCTTGGAACAGGCAGGGAAACATTTACCATGAATTCAATGAGTGTCAGTCCAGGCTGCCATCTGCAGCCTGTAAAATATTATCCCTACAGCCACAAAAGATCACTTGATGGCTTATTACCCTACAGCCATAACAAGAAAAAAAAAAAAAGTTTTTTAAAAATTATATTTGTCCTGTGATTTTTTCATAGGTGAAAAAAATTCCTCTTTGAACACTCTTAGAGATGCCCAGACTCCTTCCAAAATGGGGGAACACCAGTACCCGAATGCTCAAAGCCGCTGTACGATTGGTCAGCAATGGAATCTCTCCCATGGAAAACTTCAAGGTCCATCATTTTCAGAAGAGAAACAATGCACGTGGCCTTTTCCTTGGGATATGCAAAGGTTGCCCTTACATACAACAAACTGCCGGAACTCTGGCACTGAACTAATCAGGTTAAAGGGTTCCCTTATTCTTTCTTCAGTTCTTTCTTTCCGCTGGGGTCATCTCATAGCACTAACTGTCTCAGGTGGCCTTCCCACAGCATGGATCTGCATTCCCCAGATGTGGGCAAAGCCAGTGCCTTCCCCAGCTTTAGTCTATTCCATAGGAATGGAATAATTACTGGTTTGAATTTATTATTATTTAAATTAACATAGCTTCTAGAAGCCCCAGTCACGGTTAAGGGCCTGTTGGATCTGAGACTTTTCAAACCCACAGTAAGTGTCTATCCCTTTGCACAAAGACTTCACAATGCCAATAGACATAAGGGGAGCAGAGCAGAAAAGTGAATGACTTGTCCAGGCATTTCAGCAGGACAAAATAAATTACAGATCTCTCTTGTCCTCCAAACTGTTGCATATCCATCAGGCAGAGCTCTTCTAAAGTGCTTAATGTTTGGTTACGTGATTTGCTGTGGAAACAACTGACTAAAATAAAAGTGAGAAAAGCCTTCTGAACACAAATGGTCTTTCTCCTCTTTAATAAAGAAATAACCCAGGTGGGTAGGATGACTCCCAAAATATGTTGTTGATGTCTTTCAGAGATAATCTGGGATTTTAAATACTTTCAATAGCTTCAAATAATACTGTTGGCTGTTGTTTACCCTGTGTGGCTCTGATAGCAAAGCAGTTGGTCCTAGCAGCTGCTGGAGCTTTCAGAAAGTAAGACATGAGTTTTCGGCATTGCATTTTGTACACAAAACCCAGCTGCTTGCCATTGTTTTCCTCTTCTACATCACCCATTCCTTCCTGGCCTTGAGCTCGTAAAATGCAAGAAAAAAGGCAGAAAAAAGGCAATAAGCCTCATGTCTGGATTGAGGCAATCCTGTTATTAAACCTGGAAACAGTATTTTCATCATTATCTGATTCTGTAGCATCCTTTGCTGTGGAAATAATGAGCTTTTTTAAATTAAACTTGTTAGCCGACTTTTAAAATCAGACAATAAAGCAATTAAAAGGAGAGAGCCAGGGAACTTACAGCTGAGGTGAAGAAGCACAGGCTGATGGAAAGTCATTAGCTGGGAGCTCTTTCTCAGATCTGCTACTGAATCATGCTAGTCAAGAACAGCATTCTTTTTTTTATTTCCAATGCCTGTAGACCAGGCTCTAAATCCTTAGTTAGTAAAAACCATCCAGAGGTTGACATTTGTCTCTGTATTGTATCATGTCCTACCAATGTTACAGAATATGCAGCATTTCACATATTCACTTGAACACCTGAAAAAGAAAGAATCCACAAGAACCTACAGGAGGAAACTGTTTCTAAGGCAATCATCATTGCATGCGGTATATACTGAAGAGTATGTATTATCAGTAAATTGCACAAAACCACATGGATATGAATAGGTATGTAAGTAGACTTCTCAAAATGCATTTATGAAACAGTTGTAGAAAGTGAATCATTTTGCAAAATGAAAAAAAAAAAAAAAAAGATAACAAGAAGTTTCTACCAGTTTAGCTGTTGTGAGGGTTTAAACCCTAAAATAAGTATACCTAAGGAAATTTAACTTTGTATTTCACATTCCTATGATTCAGGAATGTAAGATATCATGTATTGCACTTACTATGAATGTGATCATATCTAGACAACACAAGGAAATGTAGGAGGACATCTCACCATTTGTGAGAGATGTAGGAGGACACCTCCACTGTCTCAAAGCTGGAGACCTTTGGAGGTAATGAATAATGATGCAACATGAGAGCCTATAGCTTTACTTTCATTCTGAGAAGAGAAATGAGACACCTGTCTCTTGGGAAGCGAGGCAGTAGTTCATATCAAAGCTTTAATGTGCTGTGCAAGTTCCAACAAAAGACCTTCTTCACAGAAAGGAAGACTAGAGGCCACAAAGGAAAAAAAAAAACAATGGAATCTAAAAAGGAAAAAATCAGTGTTTATCATAAAATGTAATGTATTATTACTTTCATAGCTAGAGAATTTCCAGGCACAGAAGGGCAGCAGACCTTGCGCTACTGAGAACTACAGACATATCTATACATAACCATGTTCGGAAGTACTTGCACACCAAAAGTTTCAGTTAAGAAAGAAGCAGTCAGACAAACTTTTCTTAAATTTTTCTTCAAATTTTCTTAACTTTGCTTTTCACCCCCAAGGACAGTAATTTGTGAACTAAGCTCTACACTGTGTAAAGAAGGAGTTCATAAGCTTTTGCCATATAGGGTGGTCCACAGCTTAATGTATTAATGTCTGTCTCAGAACAATCATAGAATCATCGAATCATAGAATGGTTTAGGTTGGAATGGACTTTAAAGTTACCTAGTTCCAACCCCCCCTGCCATGGGCAAGGATACTTCCCACTAGACCTGGTTGCTCAAAGCCTCATCCAACCTGGCCTTGAACACTTCCAGGGATGGGGCCTCCACAACTTCCCTGGGCAACCCGTTCCAGTGTCTCACCACCCACATAGTGAAAAATATCTATTCTAAATCTATCCTCTTCCAGTTTGAAGTCGTTAGCCCCGTCCTATCACTACATGCCTTTGTAAAAAGTCCCTCTCCAGCTTTCTTGTAGGCACCATTTAAGTACTGGAAAGNACATCAATGTCGCCGACAAAGATGTTAAATAGTACTGGTCCCAGTGCCGACCCCTGAGGAACACCACTCATCACTGCTCGCCACTTGGACATCGAGCTATTGATCACAACTCTTTGAGTGCGACCAGCCAGCCAGTTATTTAACTGTCAAGTGATCCATCCATCAAATCCGTACCTCTCCAATTTAGAGATGAGGATGTCATGTGGGACAGTGTCAAATGCTTTGCACAAATCCAGGTAGATGATGTCTGTTGCTCTCCCCTTATCCACCATTGCTGTAATGCCATTGTAGAAGGCCACCGAATTTGTCAGGCATGATTTGCCCTTAGCGAATCCATGTTGGCTGCCATCGATCACCTCCTTATCTTCCATGTACCTTAGCAGAGTTTCGAGGAGGATCTGCTCCATGATCTTGCTGGGCACAGCGGTGACACTGAGTGACTTGTAGATCCACAGGTCTTTTTTTTTACCCTTTCTAAAAATCAGGATTATGCTTCCCCTTTTCCAGACAGCAGGAATAGGTTCCCCTCTTGTTGACACAGAAATGGGCAAATTTGCCTCTCCTTCAAAGTGAAATGAACCACACCTCTCATTAACATGGCATTTGATCGCACACAGCAGGTGTCTTCCAACTTACAAGGAAATGTCATATTACAATAATATGCTTATGAATATTAATATAAAGAACTGTATTCATGAAAATTGATGCTAAGTTATTTATCTTCTTTTAAAATTATGTAACAGATAGAAATGAGGAAGATGACTAGCAATATATATGAAGACCTTGCACACCATGGAACATCAGATCCCACCCCTCATCTGGCTCTCAGGAAGCCTAACAAAACTCTCCCTGATCTATTCTGCTCCCCTCTTCCAGATTAATTTCCTCACAGTAATGCAAAGAGGGAGCATTATGTCATCTCCGTTTTCGCTTCCAAGCTCAAGACATCATGTGGCATTATGAACTCAAACTTGGGGAACATTGGCCCGGAGCTTATCTGCACCCAATTTTTCTATAACCATTACAAAGGGAAATGGAGATATTTGCAGATTCACCAGAGGTTTTTCGTTAAACCATAGATCCCAGTAATGAAAGAGTAAACAACCAGCAACTGTATTTATGAGCCCATTAAAGGAACCATCTTAGGAAAGAGCAGTTAAAGTCTGTTTATCATTGCTCCTGTATACTGCTTCCAGAAGCTTAACTTTAATGAGCTATAAAAAGGAAAACAAGCTATTTCCAAACAATTCTCACAATTTAAATAATAATTAACAAATAAATCTAGCAACTATAAAAAAAAATAACAAGTAAGAGATGGAGCCCCAGTCAGGACAGGATGACATGTGCCTAACTTTGCATGAGAGAGCACAAGTCCAAATTCAGCGCAGACAAGTACCCTTTGTGCCCATGGAGTTACACCACAGCAATGCCAGCTCTCAGCACAGCTGGCGCCAGTTAACGTCCTGCTCCTGTGAATGCCCATGGGCAGAATAACCCGCCACGATGTACTTGAGGTTGAAAAGTGGAGGGAAGGCTCTGGGTCTGGATTCAGAGAGGGCACAGATGAGACCAGGGGTACCATCCTGCTTCCAACGTGGATTCCTGAACCATGGACACAGAATGGTGTCCCCCAGCTCTCTGCTCTACCTCAGAGCCACTTACCCCTCACAGTCTTTTTTCCTGCTCCTACCCAGATGTCCAAAGTTTTGCCAAGGCATCCTGAGTATTTTCCCTAATTTTGCACTTTCCAGGCAGAAGTTTTGGGATGCGACTGTAGAACACACACAAATTCCCTCTCTCCTGAACTGAGAAAATATGAGGAAATCCAGGTCTTTCAAGACAGAGCAGGTGTTTTAAACATGCCTTCTTCTTTCCGGGAGCCACAAGGAGTTTTCTGAAAACTCATTTAGAAACTAAGTGTCTCTATAAAGAATATTGAAAATGTTTAAATTGCTATTTCATGCGTTAGCTCCATCTGCTGTGATGTTGTGCTCTCACCTCCCGACAGAAGAATGTAAGAATGGCTGTAGTGGGGCATGCAAAAACCCATCTAACCCAGTAGTCTCTATTGAGGCAGTCAAAAGCAGATAGCTAGAAAAAACACGGTAATAAAAATAATTGGGGACATATATAGTGATATTTCCCTCACATACTCTTCCAGCCTCCACGACTCAGTGGCTTGGACACACTTCTTGCTTAAGAGCCCTTGAATGAATTTTTCTCCCATAAATTACTCTAATTGCTTTTTCAGTGTATGTAAACTTTTGACATACACAATATCTTGTGACCATAAATTCCATAGTTTAGCCATGTGTTGTGTATTCTTAACCTGACACTTGATAATTTCACTTGATATCCTCTCGTACCTGTGAGAAACAATGAACGGTATTTTCATAGTCACCAAAGGATTACAACACAAGGGACCAAACTTACTTCTTAGACCTCAGGTGTAGCTTAGCCACTGTGTAGAGAAGAATGTAACATATGAAACTCAACCCACAGGTTATATTTCACATATTCTCCTCTCTTCAGCAATTCCTATTGCCTATCTTAGATATTCTCTGATACAGAATGCGGATTTGAGATCGTCACACTCTTCATCAGCTCTCAATGTCTTCATCTGTTGGTGAATCTGGACCTTAATCTATTTTGACCTGTCTGTAAATTTTGCTGTGTGTTTGCTTACCTCTTTCAGTACCTAAATATTTGCAAAAATGGGACCTCAAGTGTCGGCTTAATTCCATTCCTACACAAATCAGTGCTGATCAACCTGGGGAATGGATAAATACTCCAAAAATAGTCAGAAAAGAATCCCTGTCTTTCTACCTCGCCTGAAGCAGCAGTAACAAAAGCACTGCTGAAACATTAACAAGCACATCTCTGGTTTATATTAAGGAAAAGAGAAAACATAATGTAACAGGCTTGGAAGGAACATAAAATAAATGATCATGTTAACATTAAAGCAGATTAAATAAGTCACAGTACATTAAATTACTTTGTCTGGCTTTGTACACTCGTCAGGTGCTGCTGAGCTGAAACCCATATGGGACAATTCAGTTTTCCAGGGAAAATGTCGTAGCATTGAAAGTTCAAATTTGCACAGTCCTGTGGGAACTGAGACTCCATAGCATTCGAAACACTGATTTTTGTACCTGAATAATGTGGGTATTCAGCAAGTGAAGTGTTTTTATCTTTACACTAATGAGTCTTTATATTTAAAATGGATGCAACTTGAGAACAAGTCCATAAGTTTCTACTTATGCTGAATATTATGCCACCAGGGAACAGTATAATGCAAAGTTCAATTACAAATCAAGTTTCAAAGGCAAGGCATTTACATCGTCATCAGATATATGGGTAGTGAAAAAACGTTTACTACCATCTAGATAACAGTGCTGCTTTTGAGCTGTTTCACCCCATTGCTGCTATGCACACTGTCTTGAGTTTGTCCGTTTGATTGTCAGTTGTTGGTTCTCAGATGTTAAGAAACAGATTTATGTCTGTAGCTGTTATTTTAGCTCTTCATTCCCAGTAGGAACAAGTAGCAGCTAAATGCCTAATTCTTAAAGGAGTCATATACCAACACACCTTTGTCAACCTCAATTTTAATCTTTTAGAGTTAAAAAAAAAAAATGCAATCCATGTATTCAGGCCAATTATTAAAATATCGTTTGAGAGCATCCACACTGAAAGCTCTGAGGTGCTTTAAGAAACTAGTAATTTTGCTCATAATACATAGTGCAACATCCCTGAGGAATGGAGAACACAGTTCCCAACCTCAAATAGTGACACAAAGAACTCCAAGCAATCTTGAATTGAGGGTCATAAGGAATTACATGAGGCCCAGATTGCTTAACATCATCGGATGTCCCAGCATTTAGTCCAGAACATACTGCATGATATTGCAAATTTATAATAAAATTATAATTTAAATTATTATGATTTAAAACATTTTTTCACTTATAAAATGAAGGAGACCAAGAATGCTGTTCTGCTTTATCTCTAATGGGCTCTGCATAAGTGAGCAGAATTCAAGGGATTGTTGCATGCATTTTGTTTATGCAAAGAAACTTGATATCAGGATTTTAGTGACAACATGATTTTTTTTTTTTTATTTTTCCCCCAAATTCTTAGAAAGTTGGATAATTTTTTTTTGGCAGTTCCAGTTTCTTTCAGCCCTAGTTTGTCCAGTGCCATGCTTTCTAGCAAACCACAACTTCACAAGAAAAGAATCAACAATAACTGCCAAACTTCTTATTCCAAAACACAGAGGTTACATTTATATAGATAAATTACATTTATGCTATATTTAGACTGATAAACAGAACCAGAAAGTGTCCTCAGGGACTGGAATTCAATTAGCTAGACAGGTAAGCTGCCATAGCAATCCTTGGCCATGCTTTTGGCCCCAGCCTGATTAGTGCCCACCTGAGCAATTCCTGGGAAGCGTTCAGGAGTTAGCACGCACCAGGGATCATTCTCAATAGGCAATTTGGATGTAGGCACCCTGTAACGGAGGCTAAGAGCTTTTAATATTATGTACTCGAGTCAGTTCATGCCAGTTGTCCTTATTACCAGAAAACAATCCTAAGCACATTTAATGTACTAGTAGATAGGTAGTCACAGAGTCCAGGTATCTGACACAAACATAAATTATCTTGTTGCAGTAAATTTTAGGTATAAGAAATATTTCAATCCTATGACCAGAAGACAGTTGGTTACATAGTCAGTGTGCTGGCACTACACTTTAAGTAATAGAGTATCCTTATCTGATTTCTTTCTACTGTTACAGAATCCTTGNGAGAACCTCCCGCGACCTGCTTGCCACACTCCTCTTGATGCACCCCAGGATGCCACTGGCCTTCTTGGCCACAAGGGCACATTGCTGGCTCATGGTCATCCTGTTGTCCACCAGGACTCCCAGGTCCCTTTCCACCGAGCTGCTTTCCAGCAGGTTAGGTTTAAGGAGAAAATAGCCTGTGTGGATACACAGTTAAGCAGGAGGTATACTAACTGTGACATAGTATGTACGCATAAGTTATTTAGAGGCTGGTATTCCCGCGATCAAACATTGCAAGACTTCTCCAGTTTTGCCTGGAGTATGTTGGCTTCATAGGACTTTTCTGTCTATTCAGTTTCAATGAACACATTTCAGTGTCAATAGTTCTGAGAGTATTTGGAATTCTTTCTTTAAAGTCCCAATCCTTAGGAGCCCTTCATTACATTTAAAATCTTCCATTTCAGTGTTGATAATGGATTTTTCTAACTAACTCTTGTGATTTCAGTGGAAAAATAATGAAAATGCAAGTCTTGCAGTCTTCAAAGCCATTAAGAAATGGCAAGGATCTGTATGCTACCTAAATACGATTCTTACTCAGACTCAAGACTGGAGGTGGGAAAGGAAATGTGGTGTTATTTCTGAATATCTGCGCTGCAGAGCAGTGCAACTTAGTCCTAAATATACTATGTGGCTGAGTTGATATGCTGGAATTAATTTATGTGTTAGTACTAGTCTATGTGAGGCCATGTGGAATAGTTCAGAGTAGAGCTGCTAACCTCCCTGGAAAATGGCTTCCTCTGATCTCTGACACTTTTTCTTGATTAAAGAATGTCTTTGGTTTTTATAACCACATGAAAAGAAACTCAGAAACATTTTTGAGAAAGAGTGATTTTTACAGCAGCTCCCCAAAGAAGGCTTTCTATTTGCTTTCATGCCACACTAACCATTCCTTAATTCCCCAGGTTAGCATGTGAACAAAAGTGTTGATAAACAGTTGGCAAAACAAATAGACGAAACTGCTATTGTGCAAGCAGGTTATCTGCTGTGGCGTCATTCGTTAAACAAGGCCCTTTGCACATTCCAGATAGGTCTGGATAAAATGTTTCTTCCCTTTGCTGCTACACTATCGGTAACTGACTGACCATATAATAAGCATGAAAGTGAAGTAATTATATGCTTGATTAGTGAATAGTCTTTTCCTGAGCTGCACTACAAAGCCATTTAGTCCATATTCTGGCTTATTACAACATTCTGTAGGTACTAATTCACCGTGTGTATGTATAGCTGTACATATACGTAACCTGGCACCGCCATCTGAAAAAACAGTAGCAGCCTGTTGTCCAGGATACATCAGTTGCCTCACACCATGAGACATTTATAAGTTTATAGCTTATTTTCTTATATTTGATTACTGGCAGAAGGGACTGCACCCTGCCGGCTGCTCTGCCCTCTCTGCCAGCTACTTGCAGCGTGACCCTAAACTGCCCCTCGTGCCCTCTTGACTACCATTGACGTAGCCTGTAAATGCCCCAGTGGTGGAGCTGGTATTCAGATAAATACAGACTTGTCCTACTCTTGAAAAGCTTCCCATCTTCTACCAGGAGTCAGCAGCTATCTCTGTGCTAATTGTTTCCCCCTTTGTTACAATATCTTTAAGCATAAGCCTCAGCCTGTTCCCATGTCCACATCTGCCTACCATCCCACTTGCACCGACGCAGGCTGGGGGTAAGGTGCTGAGCGTACTGAGTGTAAAGGTATACCTCTGTTTAGAGCAAAAATATTGTTCACGTCTTCCATGTGATGGCTATGAGGGGCAGATTCTCTCCGTCCTCTAGTTTCACAATATTCTTACTGAAATATAAGGGTTTTTTTAACGTACAGTGATGCTCTTTCACCAGGATAATTTACTTTCTCGTTCTTATATTATTTACACCCTGAAAATTCAGTGTCCCACTAGCTACCATATGAATCAAGGATATGAATATTTTCTTTTAATAAAAGACTATCTGGTTCATCTTCTTGATTTTTAGATTTCTGGAATTTGTACAGGAAAATATTATTTGGTGTTGGTCTGGTTACTTAATTTTAAGTGCCCTGCTTAAATGGGTCTTTATTTCTTGAAACTTCGCATCTTTGCTTCTTCTTTGCTTCATCTGCTTCATCATTTTATGAACTTCTGTCTCAATTTACTTGAAGGTAAAGACCTTTTGTGATATCATCTTTCTGATGTAGACTATATCAAACCTAAATATATCCCGAGTTCCTAGTAACAGGAAACCTCTCTTGTCTGTAACTTTTTCTCTATCACACATTGAGATACTGATTCTGTTATTCCACCCCTTTGACTGGTCCTGCCCATGTTACTCAATGAAGTTCAGAATGCAATCTCAGTTTTTGGTTGGTATTTAATCTCCTGTATTTAACCATTTAAATTGGCTTCCAAGTCATGTCTTTTGCTCATCTTACATCGCTCATCTCCTCATCACCATCTCTTCCTAGCACTCTCCAGTTTTTTGTTTTTTTCCAACATTTTCCTTCTCTTCAGCAACCAAAAGCCTTCTAGAGTGAGTGTTGTCTCTCCCTGAAGGAATCCCCTGTGTCTCTGCTTCCCTGATCACTTCCAGTTGCTTCCCTCAAGGCTCGAAAGAGACTATTCTGGCTTTGAGGCCAACAGAATGACCTCACTGCATGCTCAAATACTTTAAGGGAAGCACTAAAACCGTCCTGTCATTTTTAAAGGTGTTTCCAATGAGAAATAGTTTCATTTGGAAGACTTGAACGGTTTGCACCTTACAGATCATGCAGCTCATCAAAGCACACAAAAAGTATTAAATGAATTAAATTAGATCCTCTTTGACACAGCATTTGTATACCGCAGGACGTTTCCATTATTCCACAGCTGTATATGTGGCATATGTGCAAGAAAATCCAGTTACTTTAGAAGACAACTATTTTGATTTTGATGCAGCCAAGGCTTGCCTGTGTTGGGTAAACTGGTCCTTGTCCTTAGCTGGAACAGAGAAGGGCAAATTCTCAGTAACTTTTGCAGAGTTACACCAATTTACACCAAGTAAAAATACTGCCAATACCTTCTGGGGAATAAGAGACCAATGCAGAGTTCTTGTCTGACCTTTCCAGGGAGGGCATTATTAAAGATATATTCCTCCCAGAATTCTAATCGGTTTCTTTTGGTGACCTTTCTGGATAATGGTGATGTTTTTCTCAGACTTTACAATGCTCTCAGGCAGGGAATTCCTTCGCTGTTCTGACACAGCAACTGAATTCTAATCTGCATCCAAACTCCATCACCTCCTTTCTGAAGAATTTCATGCTGCAGTCTTGAGCAAGAGGATTTTTGTTGTGAAACTTTTTTTTTTTTTCCCCATAAATGCTTTCTCTTATTCTTAATCCTGAAAAAAAGTACCAAATTATGGATCAGACCAGATTTAGGGAAGTGTCTAATGACAAAGAAAAAGCCTTTCGAGATTTAAAAAAGCACATGAGCAGATGATGCACTGCTAGTGACCAGCTACTTAATTACTTTTGGCTGCATCTGTATTGACTTTTTTCTGTGTGCCCGGGCACGAGGCTTGGCCTCTGTCTTGCATCTGTAGTGTCTGTGGGGTGCAGGTCCCAAAGTGAATTAGGTTCTTTCCCACACCAGCATTTTTCCAACAGGCAGCTATTAGTTTTGCTCTACATTGGAGCTAGGAAGCTCCAGGGATTATCTGTATCTGTCATATGGATAACCTGGACAGAAGGTCTGGAGTGGGTCAGCTTTATTGTTCAGATACACCCTCTCGTGAATATTCTCACTATTCGCTCTGAAGCTGCCTGCTTGTTTAGGTACTTAGGGTAGATCCGGAAACATCCATACTTACAGACTTCTTGATTCTGTTAGTAAAGATTAAGTTTTCAGTACTCTCTGGAGCTAGTACCTGTATCGCTTTCTGCAACTCTGCCCCATGTTTAAATGCAAGTTAGAAGGTAACATCTTCCTTCTTGTTATCTTTTCACCATCAATATTACCTGACTCCCGTGTAAAACCTTCCTCGTTGTGGTTCATCACTGCCCATAAAAAGCTAAAATGGAGAATAAAAAGAACATGGATTTATATAATTCAGCATGTGAATAATAAGTTCATCACTTAATCTAGAAGACAGAATAATCTCATTCTTCTCCACACTGTTACCACCTCTTAAAATAAAATACTTTTCTCTGCCGTTATCAGTTAAAAGTGTGAACATTTATTTCCCATTACTACATGCAAATACACCACATGGAGGTAGACCTAAATTATCCCATCAAAGAGAGATGACTCTAACGATCAATGACAGAGACTAGAGGGGTTTATTCTGACTGTAATTCCCCACAAAGAAAAGATCATCATATTCAACAGGTAGCTAAAAACATGGTATTTTAAGGAAGGTTTTAGGATATTTGACCACTGGTACAAATTAATTGAAAGAATATCCTCAGAGAATCACCCTTATCTCTATAACTTTCTAGGAATGAGGTTACCATGGCTGAGGAGAAACACATGAGATTGAAAAGTGAGGAGAGAAAGTTACAGAATCACAGGATAACTCAGGTTGGATGGGGCCTTAGGAGGTCTCTAGTTCAACCTTCAGCTTGAAACATGGTCACCCATGAAATCAGACCAGGTTTCTCAGGGCTTTAACCTGCTGGATCCGGAAAACTTCCAAGATCCGAGATCTCACAGCCTCTCTGGACCCTTGTTCCACTGCTCATCTGTCCTCATGGTGAAAAGGTTTCTGGTGAAAAGATTTCTGTTGATATCGTTTGAACGTCTCTTATATCAACATACGCCCACTATCTGTTGCTTTCCCACCACACACTTGGAAGATCTTGGCTCACCTTTTTGCCAAACAGCCAAATGCACACCCAGCTGCTCACTTACTCCCCCTCCTCAGCAGGGTAGGGAGAGAAAAAAGATGAAAATGTTCATTTATTGAGGCAAACAGAGGGAGATTGCATACCAGTTGTTGTCATGGGCAAAGCAGACTCAGCTCGGGGCGTCCTAATGCTTTCTCCTAATGGTAGGAGGAACTACACCTAATACAGAAAAAAAAACCTGTGGGAAAAAGCTGGGCAATAAAACTGATGAGAATGACAGTTAGTTAAGCAGAAAATGCAGTGATAGGATTTATCTAAACCAGGAAACTCCTTGCATTTGAACACAGTTATTCATACCAAATAGAGGAGCAGAATTGTTGTAGAACAATAGTGGTGACTGGACCATAGCTGTTGAAGAGTAAGTCCTGCTGCCAAAATGCACCAATAAGACAAGCACAGTAGGATGCAGCCATACACAAATGAGGCAGGGAATAGCACAAATGAAAAAGCATGGCTTGAGCTAAGAATTTCTTTCAGGACAGATTGTCAGAAACGTCTTATTGAGACAGTGTTTGGGATCTGATTGAGAGAGTCATGCCAGACATAGGTTGAAATCCAGGAGAAGAAGGTTACTGGGAATAGCCATCATAGATTTATGCAGGGTAAACCATGCTTGCCCAGCCTGATAGATGTCTACAATGAAATGACTAGCTCCATGGATGAAGATAGAGCAGTGGATGTTGTTTATCTTGATTTTAGCATGGCTTTCCACTCTGTCTCCTAAAATACCCTCATAGACAAACGAAGGAAGTGTACTGTCATTAAGAGGGACCTCAACAAGGAGAAGGGGCTGGCAGGAACCTCATAGAGTTCAACAAAGGGAAATGCCAAGTCCTGCTCGTGGGCAGGAATAACCCCATGCACTAATATGGGTTGGGGACTGACCAACTGGAAAGCAGTTTTGCAGCAAAGGACCTGGGGATCCTGCTGGAAAATGAGTTAACCATGACACAGCAATGTACCATTGGGGCAAAGAAGGCCGACAGCATCCTGGGCTGCATTAGGAAGACCATTGCCAGCAGGTCAAGGGAGATGATCCTTCCCTTCTTCCCCCTCACTGGAAAGACATATGTGGGGTGTTGTGTCCAGTGCTGAGTTACCCAATACAAGAGAGACACAGACATACTCAAGTGAGTCCAGCAAAGGGACCCAAAGGTGATTAACAGGGAAGGAGCATCTGAAACAGGGAGAAGCTGAGAGAGCTGGGACTCTTTAGCCTGGAGAAGACAGGTCTCAAGGGGTTATCTTATCAGTGTCTATAAGTATTTGATGGAGGGTGTAAAGATGGAGCTGGACTCCTCTTACTCGTGCTCAATGAATCAACAAAAGGCAAAGGACATAGATTGAAATACAGAAAATCCTATTTCAACATGAGAAAAATAAGTTTTATTCTGAGGGTGATGAAGAACTGGAACAGGTTATCCAGAGAGGTTATGGAGCGTCCATCTATCTGCGGAGTCTATATACAGCCCTGAGAAACTTGCTCTATCTGATCCTGCTTTGAGGTCTTCAAGGCCACGGACCTGACTACACATAGCCCTGAGAAATCTGCTCTATCTGACACTGCTTTGAGGTCTTCAAGACCATGGACTTCAAGAGGTCCCTTCCAGCATCCCTGACTCCTTATTTTGCTGCTAGAAACAAAGAAAAAATCTTGCTGCATTTTTTTTTCTGTCAAATAAATTGACTTCTTTCTCCAGCTGAAATGTAAATAAAAGATTGGATATTATAGACTACGGGATTTTTACTTAAAATGTTAGATTTATCTTTTTTTTTTCTCCCTCACTGATTTATAGTCTATTTGGAAAACACTTTTTTTGAAATTTTATGAAGGTGAGTTTGTTCCATATCATTCTGCCATGACCCCATTACATGTTAGCCAGAACAAAACCTCTAAATAAAATTTAAAGTTCTGTTCCTTTGTATATTACCTCTCATTTTTACTATTCATTTCAGTTGTAAAATATGTAGCCTCCTGCCAGCATTATTGTGCCAGCTCCCCATATGAATGCTAAACAGGCAACAATGATGCACTATAATTACAGTGCTTGAAATGATTGGAAATAAATTGGCACTCCAATTATAGATGCATGAAAGAGGCTCCAGTATATCACAGTCAGTCCATTAATTTCTAAAGTAGCTCAGGCGATCTCCCTATTTTAGTGACATTCGTTATTCACTGCTGCAATGAATCACAGCGAACAGTGGGGCCTTGAAATTAATAAGTTGAAGGACATTCGAAAACAAAAGAACTTAAACCATTTCTTGTTACTTTGTGCCCCAAAGAGAAAATAACCTCCAAAAGCAATATTGAAACCTATTTGATGCATTTTGAGGAAGAAAATGTTAATGTATTTTTTGGTCTCATCCGATGTCTTCAGTCAATTTACACAGTATTCCAACTGAGCAGGGAAATAATTTTATGGAAATCTGCACAGTAAGCACATCCATATTTCTACAGTGTACTACAAATATTTTAATGGGAAAGCCAGGACTGTAAATGTAAATACTGCATGTTACCTTTGCTTATCTCAGCAGGCTACTGCTCTCAGGATAACACATTATTAAGTTGGTTTTGGTAAACCAGTCCAGGTTAGATGAGAATTGGGCCTGTGACAAACACCCACGGTGAATTTAGTCTGTACAGAAACGTAACTTCTTTAATATTTTCTGTGCAGATATTCATTCCAGTTGCTCCTTTAGGTTGTCCTAAGCCTCCAAAATGCTTTGTTTTCCCCTGATCCTGTGCTGTGAAAGGTTACTGTCAACCAGTCGTTAGCCCGGTTTCTCTGAGGTTGTGTCTACAGTCACCAGAATAAAGGAAAAAGAAGGAAGGAAAAACATCACTGAAGAAGAGAGGAGAAATGAATACTGCCTCCATGCAGGCATCTACCAATGTCCCTGTAACTGGTCTCTACTAGCTGTGTCTATAGTCAAGGCGGGAGGGTGAAGAGAGATATATGAGCTCCAGACCCCTGGGGTCCTTCACACACTGTACAATTCAGTCCCTTCATTTAATCAAAGACAGTCTGAAAACTGAAATACTTTCAGTCTTTTCCGTTATGCACTGGGTCGTGGAAAGGGCTGGTCACAGGACAGCAACAACCCCCTTTCAGTAGGATGATGCCTCTAGGCACTGGAAATAAAGACCAACATCTGACCACCACAAGCACTCCTGCAGAACTAACCCTTTCTATGGGAATTCTAAACTTGAATAAATATTTATAAAAAATTTAAAATTGACTTCAAAGAATGACTAAAAGACTAAAGCTAATCATTACTGCCAAGCCATCAGGGCCTGAAATTACAATTTCAATGTTAGTAATTCCCCACTGCTCTTTCAAGGATTTGCAATTATGTTACTCCAGATTAATAAGCAAGCAATGAAACAAAAAAATTAACAGCTACTCTATGTAGTCTCTTAAAATAACTGAAAATCTAAAATGCAATGTCACATTCAGCCTCAGGTGTACTGGATGAGATTCTTGACGCAGAAAAAATTTGAGCACTGAACCTCTTTCTTATGCATATATGTCTTTTCCAAATTTTATTACCATCTTTAGTATTTGGAATTAAAAATGGCTCTTGGAAATATTATTCTCTGTTGCTTTGTTCTGTTACCCATGCCAAGATGAAGATAACTATGATGGCTGCTCAAGGAAGCTCTTTTAGGTGACAGAACTCCTGAAAATTCCAGCTTCTTGTAGAAAATACTGGCACTCAAGCCAAGGACTTCCAATTTAGTTGGCTGTAGCTCATAAAAATTAAAGATGGGAAGAGGGAAGGGGAAAGGGAAAGGGAAAAGTGAGAGGAAAAGGAAAAGGGAGATGGAAAGGGAAAGGGGAAGGGAAAGGGAAAGGGAAAGGAAAAAGGAAAAAGGAAAAAGGAAAAAGGAAAAAGGAAAAAGGAAAAAGGAAAAAGGAAAAAAGGAGCAACTTGAGATCGTCCCTTCTGTACCAGTTCATTCAAACCTCAGGTCTGAGGAAAGAATGTACCAAGGTCATTGTTTTAGTCTCCAGTATCCATTTTTCTTCCAGTTTGCCTAATTCCTTTTTAAATCCCTCATCATTTTTGGCTGCGACAGTGTCTGTTGCAATGAGTTGCAGCATTTAATAAGGCACTGTACAGTAATGCACTTTCTTATGTTTGCTTAAACCTGCAAACTTATTTCACCTGACAGGTGTTCGTTTTTATCATGAAAGAGGAAATTAAAAAATTAAAAATTAAATTTTGTCATTTTTCAATTTCCTTGCTGTAATTTGTATTTTTGTCTTTCATTTATTTCATTCTGAAGTAACTGCAGTACCTGCAGATGAATCTAAGTAAAAATTACAATTTTATTTTTCACAAGCACCCAAAGACATTGAAATGTCCATAAGACGTAACATGATTTCATAACACCTCCCATTTCTTTTCAAATTGAAAAATAATGAAAAAATTACCATCTTTTGGTCACTTTCTCACTATGATAAACATAGAAAATTTAAAATAGAGTTTCATTTTAGGAAGTCTTGTTGGCAAGGAATTGAAAGTGTAAGAGAAATACCTTCACTTGAAATTTTCTCAATATTTCAGGACTGGACCGAATTTTACTTGTCTTCTTGGTATGTCTCTCAGGTAAGGCACAAAACCAGCAGAAAATCTACAGTCCAATGCTTAGTCATGTGCATCAGTTGAGGTCCTTGGGCTCTCTTCAGGTTCAAAAAGAAACAATCCCCATATTTGACCTGTAAGAAGGAGAAGACAAAAAGCTCCACTAGTAAGCAGTATGAGTAGTCAGCTCCCTAACCCCTTAAAAGGTGAAAATCAAACAGATATTAAAGTGCTACACAGTAAATTATTTGATACATGGTTTAGGGGATGATGCCATCTGTCCTCAAATCAAATAGATTTGATTTAGAAGCAGAAACGATTCCCAAAAGACAAGTTAATAATGAATTAAGGAGTCTGGAACACTGAATTTTCCACAGACCAGAGCACTGACATGGGAAATACTAAAAAGTAATTCTGTGATCTATAATTGAGTGAATTTTTTTCAAGATCTTGACCCAAATCTTCTTCATCAGTAATGTGCTCATGATACTGATTTTTTTCTCCCCAAATTCAAATTTACCTATTTGTATTTTTAGAGACAGAATTAAGTTTAGGCTTTTCTCTATTACTATCTTAGTGTTAAATGCATGTCTTTTTTTCTGAGATAGGGCAAGGGGTAACGGCTTCAAACTACAAAAGAGTAGATCCAGACTATAAGGAAGAAATACTTTACAATCAGGGTGGTGAGACACTGGCCCAGGTTGCCCAGAGAGGTAGTAGATGTCTCATCCCTGGAAACATTCAAGGTCAGGTTGGACGGGGCTCTGAGCAACCTGATCTAGTTGAAGATGTCCCTGCTCATGGCAGAAGGTTTGGACTAGATGGCATTTAAAGGTCTGTTCCCACCTAAACTATTCTATGATTCTGTGATGCTATCATTCTATTTCTTTCAAGAAATTTGTATTTCATTCTCATAAATATAGCGTGCAAACCTGAAGTGCAGATCAAGCACAAAATTAATGTCACCATGCACTATGTAGACATTTTTAGAAAACTATTGTGATATATTTCACAAAAAAACTGAACACACCTTAGAATTTTGAGTACTGATCTTGTGCAGCACTCAAAATGCAGCAAGCAAGATGACTGGGATAAGGTGGAAAGTCTGATTTGTAAATTTTGTGTGAGAATTTGAAGGGAAAAAAATGAAAAATGGAATTCAGATTAATAAAAAAATAATAACAGAAATATAAATAATATCTACAAAGTTTTATGGAAAAAAATAACTTTTCAATCTAGCTTGCATGTTGTCCTTGATGAAATTCTAAGTGTGACTAGCAAATGGAATTGTATTGATCAGACTATATTGGATGTTTACCACAAATACAACAAATTTGTACAGTCGTGTGGAAAAACCCAACCTAAGCTGACTTCAAATTGTCTGGCAGATTTCAAAAAGCAGCTTTCATCAAGGAATCACCTTAATGGGGTTCTGCAGAAATCAGGATAAAACAATTTTTTTCAATATTTTCATCACATTTTTAAAGAAACTATAAAACCGCTACTTGTAGCACTAGCAGGAGGCCTAGTGTGTTAAATCACACTGAAAAAGGATGTGCAAATGAAGACTTCTTCAGGGCTTTTCACTAGGGATGTTTTAATGCAGCGGCATATAAAGATATACATCAAGAACTAAGAAAGGCCATACTGATAGGAATGGGAGACTTTAAACTGAAAAGCTCTGTTTCTGAGAGACGGGGGTTTCATCACAGACCAAATGAGAAATGAAGACATCAGTGCGTTTAAAAATCTGCTTTACAGCTTTAAGCTCTTCCAAATCTCTTCTTTAGCAGTTCAGAAAGCTTGACTCTAGCAGTGCAGCTACAGTCATCTCTCACAGAAGTCAATGCAAAGTCCACTGTCAAATTTGTTGGGAATGGGATCAAGTCCAAAAGAACACTTTACATTTATTGAAGTGCTGTACAAACATTAACTAATTGGACCTCTATCATTAGAAACTTCTTGGAGAGGGGAAAAATGAAAACATCCTCTTTTTAACAGTCATTGCTTGACCCAACCTTTCACACTAAACCTAAAATCCCATGACTAAAATGAAAAAGATTTTTGTTTTTAACATTTCATTTTCTTTTCCATCAGCTCGGATCAATGTGTTTGGAGGAGGTCACTGTCAAATTACTGACTTTTTAGATGTACAATTTAAGCCTAATTAAAGGTTTGATGGAACTTCCTCAGTAAAATGAACTCATTCAAATAGTAGATAATTTAAGATCATTCACTGAGGACCTTTACTTCTTCCATACAGAACATAAAATTTTTATTTCATCTTACAATATAAATTAAACTTGATAAAAGAGGTGTGGGGTTTGATCCAAACTTAGGGATTTATATAAAATGTGCAAGTTACTACTATCCTTTCCTCTTGGTAGTACTATGAATTATGTTTCCAGCAAACTTACAGAACTTTAATATATTATAGCTTTCTGAAAATACCTTTCAATTTCCTTGCTATCTGTTGATTTTGGCACTGTGTTATTTTCCTTGTTAAAAGTCCAGAACCATTTGAAAAACTTCTATGGTTCTTATTAAAAATGGTATCCCAGAGAAAAGAGCAATTACCACATGATAATTTGGGGGGCTTTTTCTGCCTAGAAGATCTTAAAACTTACACCGGAATAACATTTAAATCTGAATGCTCCTAAACTCTGCTAAACTCCCTGTTTGCTCACCTCCCTGCAAAACCAATTTGCAGACTCCTATTTATTCAACATTCATCACCAAACTGCCTGAGCCAGCATATTGCTTCTTTACCAGATTGCTCATTTTGACTTCTAAGAAGTGTTCTGTGCCGATTTTGAGAACTTATTCCTGATTTTCTATTAACTGCAGACTCCTATTCCCACACGCAAATGACATGTTATCACAGCACATTACAAGCCAGAATTTGAACCCTGTACTTCCTGGATAACCATTACATTGTCATGAAATTATAATCAGTGACACCAGAGGTTTTGGGGGGATTTCTTCAGGTCAAGGAGATAAGAAGTCCTTGATGTTTGGGAGAATATCTTGAGATATGTTGAAGGATGTTGAGGATACGGTCAGGCTGAACGGGGCTCTGAGCAACCTGACCTAGTTGAAGATGTCCCTGCTCATTACAGAGGGGTTGAACTAGATGACCTTTAAAGGTCTTTTCCAACCCAAACCATTCTATGATTCTATATGAGCAGAATTGGTTTGGAGGTGGAGCTGGAACAGTTTAAGAACATTTGACTCCTTAGTGCTGACTACTTTGTAGAAGGTAACTCGGTGCCCTTCAGCTGGTGGTGGTCAAGCCTGTAGTACTCAAACTGCTAATGCCCAGAAGCAGGAAGCAAACAGCAAAAGTAGGATAATTTGTGTATGTCTTGCATGGGCATAGCATTTTCTGAAAGTCATGTGAATACATGACTCTCTCCCAAACATGTCCCAGCAGCCAATTCAGTGACAGAATATTGAGTCAAATGCAGCTTCGGTCTGACCAATTTGCATATTCTTACGTTACATTTACCACTGAAATATTGCAGCTGCCTGGGAGAACACTCTAAATCTGCCACACTGCAGAATCAGTGAGATTAGTATGCATCCCTTTTCACATTTTTGTTTCTACTTGTTGATGTATGGCAGCGTTACACGTAAGAACTGTGGTCTTACCTGCAACATGAGCATCTGACCTTCTACTTGACTTACCGATTGTTCACCATTTAGAGTACAGGTTTCAGAGGCTTCTTCAGAGTCAACTGAAAATATATACATAAGCCTGTGCAACACTGAACTGTACAAGAATTTAACTGGGTTCATCTCTGTGCCAAAACAGTGGAGGGGAATCTCCCTTTCAGACCTTGTTTACAGCTCTCTGCTTTGATTTCTGAGCACTTATCACGCGCCTTGCCTTCCAAAAGCAGTTCATGATGCAGTATTAGCAGTTCTTGTGCCTGTATGATGTTCACGGTCCTCACTGAGATCTTGTGCACTGCAGCTCTACAGCCTGTGTGGCATTGCTCCCATGAAGAACAAGAATAAAATGCTCTCCCCCACTTCCTGGGAAAAGAAAGACTTGGACCACCACTATTATAATTATAAAATATGCCAGAAGCATCATTTGCCAAGTGTTATTAGGCTGGGATAAATGAGATATCCCATATTCTCTGATTTTGAGAACCTATTCCTGATTTTCATTCAGAAAAAGTCTGTAATCCATGACTGAATTCTGTATCTCTCGCTAGTCTCAAATACAGCAAATTTTGCTTTCTAAGTATGTACATATACACTTAATGAGAGAATAAAATTAATGGTTTATTTGTTTTCAGAAAGTTAAATGAGAAGGAGAAAAGAATTGTTAAGGAATATGCTACCCAAAGACTTTTCCAAAGACTGTACAAGGTCTTTTACTTTTCAATTAAACTAAATTCCTCTATTTTCCCTCATTTCTTCCCTGTCAGAAATTAGGGCCTAATTCAGAGTACTATCAAGCCAAGAGGATCCCTCCATGGATTTCCATGCATACCAAGTCCATTACTGCAGTGTTTGATGATCTTAACTGAAAGTTACCATCACTCCCTGAGAGGCTGGGTTAGTTTCTATAGAGATTATCTTCTCTTTAGATAAACCTCTGCATTTTGTAGCCACAACCAGGACAGCAAGGACATATTCTGAAGTAGTCGAGGATGGTGAGACACTGGAACAGGTTTCCCAGGGAAGTTGTGGGTGCCCCATCCCTGGAAGCATTCAAGGCCAGTTTGGATGGGGTTTTGAGCACCCTGGTCTAGTGGGAGGTGTCCCTGCCCACGGCAGGGGGGTTGGAACTAGATGATCTTTAACGTCCCTTCCAACCAAAACCATTCTATGATTCTACAATAAATCACTGAAGGATAACAAAATTATAGACAGAGTGTATTTATTCACTGAGTATGCAGCCAACATTAGCGTTATATAGTAATGAAGATATGAAGGCGTGGGACAATGACACTCTGGTTCCTGGGAAATCAGTGGCAGATGATTTGTAGTCCCCTGTTCTAAATACTACCCTACATTATTTCTGATATAGGCATTTCAAATGTTCAGGCGTGACTGCTTATTTGTTCCTTTCAAAAGTTTATGAAGTCCTTGATGTGGAGGTCACTAAACAAATATGAGAGCTGTAAGTGAGTTCAAATGCAGTGTAACGGGGAGTTAATTTTCACTGCCCTGTCTCTAGATTAATCAGCTGAGGACAAAGATGAATTAAAGAATGTATTAACAGACTGATATAGCAATGCAGAAGCTATATTTATCTATCTCTGAAACCATCGACTCCAACAGCTTTATTTGAACTCATTTTCTCCAGTTGGAATAACACACGCAGTGAACTTGGTTCCTGAACATCAGATATACAGTCGCCCACATTACATGCAGCAGCACTGAATGAACCGATACCAACAGAACAGTTTCCTCTGATGCTGGTTTTGCCTCAGCAAGAGAAAAAGAGAATTAAGCAGATTTGCGATACCTTATTTACTAAAGTGCCAAATGCCATCGCAAACCAGAACTAATTTAATTTGATACACCTTCCAATCTCTACAAAACTCAGTCAAGTGGAAAATAGCCTCTTTGGCTCAGGGATCAGGGGCAGGCTGAGGACCTACTGTGCTCTGCAACTACTGAAGCTATCATGCTTCTCCAGTGCAAGCCGTTTAGCAGCTTTGCGAATCCCTAGTTAAGTCGGAAAACCAAAGAAACAGAAATAGAGGGAGAGGTATGGATTATGATTGTTCAGAGTTTCAAAGTTGTTGAGTTTCCACCAATCCCATACCTTTAATATTAGTTTGGATTACCCAGCACTTTTTCAAGCCAGGTCATTTATAGAGATAGTGACAAAAAGCGAAAAAAACCCCAATCGAAACCTAGAAATTCCCTTGAGAGATCTCGCGATACATTATATTTCCTTCTCATAGAGGGGGAAGCTGTGCCTCATGGGAGGCTGATGACCATAGTGCAGACAGAAGATGGGGCTTAGTCCAAGACCTTGAAACTAGCAGAGGAACGAGAACATGAGATGCTCGTGCTTTATTTTGAAACAAGATTAGCATCACATCTTGGCACGAGGTGTCTGCCTCCACATCACTCCCTTATGGCTTTAGATTATATAGAGCTGGGTTTTCTTTGTGCATTCATTGTTGCACATTATTGCAGAGGGGAACTGACAAAAGTGTTTGCTGTTATATTAATTCTGTTCTCACAGAAGTAAGTGGGGGCCATGAAAACCCCTTAGGAAATATGTTTTTCAGGGAAAGAAGTATGTCATTCCCAGAGTTTTTACAAGCTGTGATTGGGATGTGAGTATCTGGGTATTGCCTAAAAGCATCTACAGAGTGGTAGCAACATGAAAGCAACTACCTAAAGAAATAGGCTCCGGCCTGCAAATATTTGTAGTCTACCCTTCAAGTATTAAATACTATTACTAAAATCACTGGAGAAAACTTTGATTTCAACATTCTTCACATCATTTTTAAAGGGAACAATTTTCATCATTTTAACACACTCTCATCAAGGTTACACTAAGTGGGAAGTGTTAATGGAGACAGCGCTGAAGTGAGATGCATTCATACATTAGGACAATGCAGTGTGGAGTGTATAAACATTTCACCCTGCTCTTAACCCCAGAAATGGTTGTATTGCAGCAGTGTGAAATTATTTTACATACATAGTACTTTCTTTAGTGCTTCCTCTATCACTTGTTAACCAGTTTTTAAAAAGAGAAAAATGTTCTTTTTCTGGTGATTTATTTTTTAGAAAGAAAGTAGAAAGAATTTCAACAAACCAACCAAAAGCCCTTGAGAGCTGATGCATTAGCTAATGGCTATGCTGAAAATCTCCACTCAGAAGGTTTATTTTTTCGTATGGTCTTTTCTCACAGGTACCAGAAAAAAATATTTAAACCCAGTTGTGACAGTACACTCCACTACCAGCTTGACCTCTATCACCCGTAACCCTGCCAAAGAAATAACCACCCATGGTGGACATAAGGATGCATCTGGTCCTGATGGCTCCATTCAGCTCAACGTGGTTTCAGGGAGGCAGATAACAACACAATAGCCAAGGACTAACTTGAGTAATGCGCCCGCCTAACCACACTACTACTGCTGTGGTTGATATGCAAATATGACTATAAGTCAATCATCTTACCCCATAAATAGTGCACAGCCCAAGAGCTCTTTGAGGTCTCCTGCACTGCAGCGGGCTGCACGCCAGGATCTCCCCTTGAGTAGGGACACTTCTCAAGGTTATTCCTCAAGGTTAATACATTCCTTGCCACAACAGATCCTCAGTAAGTGACTAATAGCGTGTTAAACTTTGAAATCTTAGCTAAGTGATATAAAGGACTGATCGTGCATATATAATCCTTTAGACATCGACCATTGACCAAGTCTGGGACTAAGATTAGATCCAGCTGCACCGAGACTCATCTCTGAGAAGGAGTTTAGAAAGCAAGGGGGTCCTTTCTGAACCTCATGACTCCATGGGAGGGTCTCCCTGACAGCTCTGTCTGACCCTGTCCTCTATGCAGTAAATAACCAAGTGTGCCTTGCCATCTCAAATTTTGATAAACCATTGTCATATGTACTATCAAACTTTGTTAAATCCCTGTTTTATATCAATAAAGCTATCACTGCTGCTCTCTACAAGCGAAGTGCATCATTCCATCTGCGACACCAGTCCACTGGACAGAATGATTCTTTCTTTAAAGCTAGGCTTTTCCACTTTGTGTAAATCATTCTTTACTAGTATGAATTAATTATCTATAGAAAGGAATAAGAGGAATGATGTTCCTATTCTACAGCATGACATAATCACAATGGAACTAGAAATTGAAAGGATAAATCTTGTAATGAATGGTGACATGCTTTATACGTATATAAGTACTACAGAAAAGATGATATTAACATTCTCCAGTTTTAATAAGTTCTTGATCCTGATCCAACTGAGAATTCAGAAGCCCAGTTGCAATCTAATGCCCTTCCAGAAATAGCACAAAATAAAACTCTGATGTCATTGACTTCCCCACAGGCACAGTAGCATGCCCAGATTTTTTTCTTGCTGGGGAATTAACTCAAAGACTTTGAATATTACAAGAACTAGGCCAACATGTGAGGCTAGGTCCTGCAACAAGCACATGCTCCATGCAGGTGATGGTATTGTAATTATGAAAGCCCTTAAATTATTCCCATGTGGTCCAAGCTGGTTTTTCACTACACAGTCAAGCTAACAGTAAATTGTCATCCTCTCTTTAATGATACTTTGGAAATAAAGAGGAAAGAGAACCAAAGAAATGCTCATTATTCATTCACCTGGGAAAGAAGAAATGAGCACACAGCACTTCATTCCCTGCATCAGTGTGAAACATCTAGAGTGTCCACACCGCAGGGTAAGCTGAAGCAATTTCCTTCCACTTCATGGCCTGGAGGGAGCACACAGACTCAAACACAACTACAAGACACAATTCCCTGAGCAGACATTGGTCAGGTCCCCCAAAACTCCAAAGAACACCAAGCCTCTGTTGAGACTAATACTGAAGCTGAATTTCAGGCTCCTGTTATAAGTGGTGCCGCCTTTTATTCACAGCATCTCTCCAGCTACAAATTAGATCCAGCTAATTACCTGTTTGACATCAGGCGATGTGTCGGCCTGGTGTGATCCTTCAGCTATCACACTTCCACCACATGGTCTAACCCAGAAGGTGCATACCATATAGGTTGATAAGACGTTAAATAGTCAACTGATTGACTGTTGACATATTTATTAAAAGCAATAGCTTGTGGGAATTCCTGTCTCTGACTCAATCATCTCTTCAGCCACCACTAATAGGAAAAATTTTATTATGTCATTTCTGCCTTTCCCCTGCCTGTTATTCCATTGCCAGCTCAGCCTGTATGGGGGTGCAAGTTCATCGCAGCAGGGATCTGTAGCTGTGTTATACCATCAAATAAAACAGGGACTGGGATTACTGTCTGACTCTGAAGCTAAATGGCATCAATTAACATCCATCTACATTTCACAGAACTTGGCCCTGGATCTTTTCTGGACCCCCTGTGGTGTCCCTAAGAGTTTATTATTTTGCTCTTTTGCCATCCAAAGCATCCAAAACAAAATGAGCCTGTCTCACAGTAAAAAGATTTCACATGTGTCCCGAGACACATCACAAAGGCACGTAGGGGTATTTGAGGGCATAAGAGCTGCTGAGATAGTCCTGAAGGACTCTGTAGAATGCAGGGATCGTGGACTTCTCTATATTGTCGACTATGAACAGTCCCTGGCAAGTGGTCTTCATCTCACACTACACTAAATGGCCAGAGCCAAAACCTTGCTTTGGACAATTCACACAAGCTCATCCCCTAACCTTGTCTCATTTAGACTGTAATTTTATATAGCTTTATATTATTTTTATGCTATTAAAGTAAACAGTGCCTGAGATCATTCTCCAGCCAACAGTGAGACTAGCTGGCACCATCTGGTGATAAATGCAATATTAAAAATCCCCTTCCCTTCAAAAAAGGGTAGCCGTAGCAAAAATTACTTCAGGGAATGTTTTTTAGACTGCACTAACTCCTGAACCTCTTGAACTAGTTGGGATGGCTAAAACTGCACCAGAGGCTTTCTCACAGTTTAGCAGAATAGACAGTCAAGTTGTATAGCTCTGGCCCAGGACTTGGTTCTGTTTTAATTGCGGTCGAAGACTCCTGGCTCCCTTTGCAATCTAATTTATAGTTACTGTGAGAGACAGTGGTGAGGGGACAGGGAGAAAAGGGAATTATTACATGTGTGGATATTGCTTTTAGCAAAATTGTAAAAAAAATCCTGCAGTTATTCCAACATTTGGGGATAAATTTGTCAAATTGTTAAGCTCACTATCTATTCCTGCTCCTTAAGCACTGTGCCTCTATAAATTTTAATGTACTTCTTTTATATCAAAGGCATTATTTGGTATAAGTGATAAAGTGACACATTTGGTAGCTTTGTAAATATACATTTGAAGAATCCTGGCTGTCATAAAATAACCAAGCTGTCAGATCGCAAAGTCAGAGTGAAGCAAGGTGGTTAACTGAAATGCGACTCCCATGAAGAATTTTCTTGTCACTCTGTATGTGGAGGCATCTGCTGCAAATACAGACTCTCAAGTCAACAGACACTTTGATCGCAGGATGATTTATGTCAGCCATCAAATGTCGGAGTGGTAACCACACATCTGTCACCAGGACAATGTGGCATAAAAGAGAATTTAATTGCTTTTGGATTATAAATAAAATGAACATTGCAGGGATAAATTACAAGATCACTGTTAATTTGTCGATTGTGCTATCAAGGGCAAGGAAAACTATTGGGTATAAAAAACCCAAAGTTATTTTTTGCTCCTAGGAGGTGCAGTTAGGAACATTTTAATAACAAATGGCAACAATCTCTTTTTGGTAGGTACATACAATCTGAAAAAAAAAATGTCAGTGTTGATGAATCTGGCACGTCTGTCTTATATTTAATCAACTCTTGTAGGTGCTAATGGAGGAAACAATCTGGGATAAAGGACTTGTGAAAGTCAGCTATTAAAGATAGATTTAATATTTAGATCACCTTCTCTTATTTTCGTCCTCCCACCCATTATTTAACACTAATGGCTTGGAAGAGAACCATTTCTGAAAGAAAACAAGCTGTATACTCACCACTGTGGAAGCCAAATTTGTCTGCAATGTCCAACCAAATTATGGGTGTCTAGCGTATCAGGATGATACAAACAACCTAATAAATGCAAGTATATTCCCTGTTTAGCCAGTGGAGACCTGGGCCTCAGCTGGACTATAGGGGTTCAATTTAAACAAATATCTGCATGTGCAAAAGGTGACCATGTTCCCGTTGCTGTCAATTGTTAATAAGGGTTGATTCAGTTGCTGTAACGTATTGTCCAGTGTCCTTTGTGTTCCACTAGGGTACCTGAGACATCTACAAAGGGTTGGCAGAGATGACTCATGACCTCTTTCCTTCTGGATTAGCAGCTCGAGACAAGGCAGGACACAGAATCACAGGGGTCAGAAAGGACCTCTGTAACGGAGGCTAAGAGGTTTTAATATTATGTACTCGAGTCAGTTCATGCCAGTTGTCCTTATTACCAGAAAACAATCCTAAGCACATTTAATGTACTAGTAGATAGGTAGTCACAGAGTCCAGGTATCTGACACAAACATAAATTATCTTGTTGCAGTAAATTTTAGGTATAAGAAATATTTCGATCCTATGACCAGAAGACAGTTGGTTACATAGTCAGTGTGCTGGCACTACACTTTAAGTAATAGAGTATCCTTATCTGATTTCTTTCTACTGTTACAGAATCCTTGTTTACTGAATGACAGAATCACAGGGGTTGGAAGGGACCTCTGGAGATCATCTAGTCCAACCCCCCTGCCAGAGCAGGGTCACCTACAGCAGGTTGCACAGGATGGCGTCCAGGAGGGTTTGGAATGTCTCCAGAGTCAGAGACTCCACCACCTCTCTGGGCAGCCTCTTCCAGTGCTCTGCCACCCTCAAAGGAAAGAAGCTCCTCTTCATGTTTATATGGAACTTCCTATGGTCAAGTTTGTGCCCATTACCTCTTGTCCTGTCACTGGGCACCACTGAAAAAAGACTGGTGCCATCCTCCCGGCACCCTCCCTTTAAGTATTTGGAAGCATTGATGAGATCCCCCCTCAGCCTTCTCCTCTGCAGACTAAAAAGACCCAAGTCCCTCAGCCTTTCCTCATAAGAAAGATGTCCCAGCCCCCTAATCATCTTTGTAGCCCTCTGCTGTACCCTCCCCAGCAGTTCCCTGTCCTTCTTGAACTGGGGAGCCCAGAACTGGACACAGTACTCACCAGGGCAGAGTAGAGGGAGAGGATAACCTCCCACGACCTCCTTGCCCCACACCTCTCGATGCACCCCAGGATGCCATTGGTCTTCTTGGCCACAAGGGCCCATTGCTGGCTCACGGTCATCCTGTTGTCCCCCAGAACTCCCAGGTCCCTTAACCAGATGCTGACATTAGGGAACTGAATCTGGCCCCTTCTCAGTAAGGTCAAACCCATCACTTCATCTCTTGGCATGGAAGGAACCCATGTTCATTCTTCAGGTTCTCCAAAGCATTCTGCAAGGTGAAATGCTTCTTACCTGAGCGTTGCAAAGCTCAAGTAAGGCCTCCACAATCGGCAGCTGGAATACAGCACAGTCTCCCTGCAAAGCACAACATAAGCACCGAAGTTTCGCAGGCAGTAAAAAAAAGAAAGGGGCAGGGAGAGCTGTATTTACCTCTTGCCGTTGTGACCCTGGTCAGGTCACAGCAATCCATCCTCCAGCCTCACTTTCTTCATGTGTCTTTTCAATATAAGCAATTTGTGAGCATCAGCTTTCATAGAGAGTGTTTAGGATCATGGGGCCCAGATCTGGGTTTCACGTAAAAAGTGTCAGTGTAACAGCACGGTAATAACAGCAATAACAGTAAACACCTTCCCAGCACTTTATGTATGGACTGATGAAGTGTTTGGTGTAGGCCCTGAGTTAAATGAAATTTAACATTAACTCTTGAGCCCTCACCATGTGCCACTTATTATAATATACTACAGATTAATTTGCAAGCATGGTTTAATTCTCGTACAGTCCTAATGAGAGAGGTAAACAACGCACACAGCGTGTACATGAATAAGCACTGATGGAGAAAGGTTAGAAGACTAGTTTGGGGTGAATTATTCATTGTGAGAGATTTACCTTCCCAATTTAACCCATTTTTGCAGCTCAGCAATGACTGGCAGCCAGGTTTGGGGTCTAATTCTCTTTGCAAACCGACTTAAGGGACATAGAAGCAGCAGAGAGTTGTCAAAGACTGCCTGAGGGAACGCCACTGTACGGAGTTTGTGCTGCCTGGTATCACAAGAGCACAAGGAGTCTATGCCATCTTCTTTTCCAAGTGCCTGCCTACGATGTGTGACAAGGAACAGATGCTATTTTCTCAGGTTGGTTTATTTTAACTCACATGCAATAACTGAACAAGTTGCTTTAGATTCTGTACAGGACCTTAGCTATACCAAAATCTGAGGGAAGCAAAAAACTGGCTTCAAACCTTCTACGGTTGACTCTGTATCTGAATATTAATTGATGATTTGCAGCATAGAGTTACAATTACATGGCATTATGCTTTCTTTCTTATTCCTCTTTAATAAGTGAATTATCAGCAGAAAGCGTAGATACAAACTCTGGATCAGTCTCACCAAAGCCTATTTACTGAATTTGGACAAAAGGTTCGGTCATTTAAGCAGAACCACTGTATCATGCCCAGCGGAAGAGAGGATCAGTTGAGGACATAAGGCACTAGACGCAGCTACTTTTAATGAGACATAGGAATCTTAGAGGAAGACGTCCGAGGAAATGTGATGCAACAGGAGCTGTTAGTGGAGGCACAATGCTGGGTCCAGTAAGGAGCTGAAAATACTGTGGGAGCACGAGGAAACCACAGAAAGGGAAAATGAGGATTAAGAGATTCAGAGGCCAGAGGAAAGAGGAGATCACAGTCTCCCCCCCTCCAAAGTCTCTTCACATAAACACCTAAAACCAACAAAGAAATACAGTTTTAAATTGCAAAAAGGGAGATTCAAATAAGACATTTAGAAGTTTATTCTAACAGGAAATACTGTCCATAAGAATAAATTGCTTCTGAGCTTCCTGCCATTGAAAGTCTTTCAAAACAGAGGAAAGAAAATTTGCCTAGAATAATGTACCATAACTAATCCTTTCTGAACCAAGAGAACGGACAAAACGGTTTCCCAAGGTCCCTTTCTGAGCCTTGGCTAAACAAGTGGCAAATGGACTCTGAGAGACTGCTTTCCTAATGCCGGTTCAATTTTCTCCTGCAGATCTGTCCAGCCTGCACTGAATGCCAGAGGTGAGACAAGGACCTGTGATACTTTCATTCTCCACTTTAACGATGGGAGCACTGCACTCCTGATCTTTTCCAGATATTCCTTGCACCGCTCTCAGGGACAAGTGACTTACCTCAATAATCAGACATTTTAAACCAAAGCGTTTCTCTTCTAGCACTGAGGTATCAGTAGGACCTCTGGCTTCACATGATTTTAAATTTGTGGACTGAATGCATTTATTCCCTTTTTTAACTCACTGGCCCTAATGATAATGACGTGATGCATTACCAGCTGAGTTGACAGCAAGCACTTGGCAAGACTGATATCCCAAGCTATTCAAATACAATAGGAGAAAACATTTCCAATCCTCTATTTTGAAGGGCAAGTTGAAGGTAAAAATCCTGGCGATCTTGCTATCATCTTTACCTGCCCAATAACAGACCTGTGAAATATTGTGGTTAAGATCCACCAAAAGGAACAGGCAGTCTTTTCGAAGAAGTCCTTTCACTCCTCTTCTTCCTCCCCTCATAATATTCAGACATGATAGCCCTCCTTGCACCCATTTCTCATTCTTGCTATAGGACTTCTATATGTCAAAGCAATTGAACGTTCACTTGGTGATACAGACTGACAAATGTCAAATATGCATTTATGATAGGACTATTTGGAGTTTATGCAAAATCACATAAAGTTGCTACATATAAGGGCTAAGGTAGCCTCAGCCTCACTGAAGAATGTGTAACCGCTGTTGTGTCATGTTAGGGAGTACGTCTACTCCAACAGACAATGCTGGAAAAGAGATTAAAACTCCTTTTGCCTTGCCACCGTTTCTGCATGCAGAGCAGCAGGACTGATTATAGCACGACAAACAAAAGCCCTAGGCTGGGAGCCAGGAGACCTGAAGTCACTGGGAAAATCTGGCAAAGAAAGAAAAGGCAAATGAACTCTGCACGGAAAACCAGGTTTGGTTTAAGAAATAATAATAATCCACGTGTCTTTGAGGCAGGACCTAGTGGCTACCTCTCCTTTCTGAAAATGCAGTAATGCACTGTTTGAAGTCACTTCTTGAGTCATATTATAGGCCTAAAATCAATCAGCTGCCTTGCACCCTATGAGGGCTTATTTTTTTACATTGGTTACAGAGGGAACGTAGAGTAAGAAGCTCCGATGATCTCAGTGAGAAGAGATAAACACTATTCCTTTACCATAAGAACTTTACTGTATAAAATGTATCTAAGCTTTCAGGCATGTAAAAGTTCAGGCAAGAGTACTGAGAATTTATTTCTTAGACATGGATAACTGAAACACACCTTGAACCTGCACCATGAATCTCAAAACTTGTTCTAAAGAATTTAGAAAATGGAATGTGTAATCTTTTTGCTTAAACTTCTTGGGATTTTGTTTAAACTCAATGTTGACATTCAAGCATAACTTCCTGATTAATATGACACATTTTTCCCCAATTAAAAAAAAATCAGATATTTTAGTTCTTGGGACCACCTTGTTATATTTCTGTTATGCTGCGAGTGTCTGAATGATGATTTGCAGTCTGTAAAGGTTTAAACGACTGAGTCCGTTTTTACTTCTCTCCGTTTCTATAGCCAGTCATCAGCACGAAGACCTGGAGTAACAGTGATCTGTGGTAAGTGGATAGGGGTCATTAATACGGCCATTTCCATGCTGAGTTCTTAAATAAGCAGCTCACTCATCACTCAGTCTAACAACAGCATGCCTAGGGAGGTCTTCAGACCACAGGCAAAGATCTTCCAGTGAGATTTGGGTTCAATGCTGTGATATAAAACCTAGAATGTTCAGTTCCAAGGGTATCCTTGGTCAGAAGTGAATCAATTCTGTGCCATCAGCAGCTAAGCATATCTGAAAAAAGAACACAAGGCACTGTAGAAATTATGGTGATAGTTAGACCTGTTCCATGCAGCCAGTGTCTGGAAGTTTAATGTTATCTCTCAGCTGCCAGGATAAAAACGTGTATTGAATATCACTGAAGTCAAATATCCTAAAAGGAATAATTAACCCCTGAAATCAGAACGCTTGCACTTGGACTTCCCTTCAGGTTCTCTGCTGACTTTACCTATCTCATGACCCTTTTAATTATGGCATTTTAGCAACAGACCCACAAGTCAACATTAAGGTTAAATATACAGACCAAAATCAGGAAGCTTTTAGACATGTGCTCAACTTGAAATATAAGGCACAATGACAAGAAACAGTTTTTGAGTTAAATCTATGCTTAAGTTCTTCCCTACATTACAGTAGAAACATATGCATATATGGTGATCAAAGACTGGGAAAATGGGCTTACATAACAAGAATGCATAAATATTTTATTATCACGTTGCATTTCTGTAGCACTTTATTTCTTCAAAGCAACACACGACTGACAACATAATACCCATGCCAAGAAGATGACATCAGTGACACTGCGTTAGGCAGCGATTACAACTGTGACCCTTCAGGAATGCTGCATAAGTCACCGTATTTCCATCTTATGCTTTCCTAGGCAAAAGACTTTAATGGGCATTCTGCAGGAGAAGAATCCAGGGACAAATCTGCCTTGTGTTACACACAACTCCGGGAATTCAGTGCGGAAAAGTTATGATGTAACATAGCTGTGCTGTGATTATGTGGCAGACTGAGCAGTTCATCAGGTGTCCGTTTTGCTAACAGCTAGAGATCCTTGGAAGAAAATCCTACCGGCTTCCTTTTAGCTATAAAGATCATAGCAATTTATCAGATAAGAGAGCGGCCACTTGCTCCTCTTTTTCTCTCATTACTTTGTAGAAGGCCTAACAGCGATGTATTGAAGGAGATCTGAGGGTCTGCAATAGACATGTTTTGACACGTGGGGCATAGTGTAGAGGACCTCACATGTCTGAGGTCTTGCTTGCAGGCGTGAAAACGGCATCCAAACTGGGTGAGTCTCATTTTGATCATGAGCTCACACCCAAGCTTCAGCTAAAAATGTAAACAAAGCCAGGATTATAAGGCCAGAAGAAACTAATACAGTCTTCTAATGTGCTTTCTGACGTATACAGTTCCCAGAATGTTAATAATCCTTTTTTCATATGCAAAAGCCTGCAATTCAATTAGCTCAAAGACTTTAGAAAAACATCTTTTCTTGAGTTAAAGGGAGACATTTGTGATTTACCAGTCCCTTTACTAAGAATCCAAAGGCTATTCAATCTTACTGACAAAAACAGTTTTGCATCTTACTTCCTATTTGAATATTTCCCCTTTCAGTTGCTGGTTCATGTGCCGTTGTTCTACAAATGTAGAAAGTGTTAGAAAAATAAAGTGCACCCATAAGGTACAGCCTCTGGATTTGCAGCTGTTTTGACTCTTCTCAAATTTTCAAGATAATTTTCAAAGTAGAACTCATCACAGCATTCCTGTTAGGGTTTGCAAAACTCATGCAGATAACCAACTTGCCACTTGTGTCATTTGTACATATAATAATGTTTCAGCTGTCTTTGCCATGACACCAGCTGCACAGGACTTCTTTCAAGATTCACTGTAGACTTCAATTCTAGTAAAAGAAGTTTCTTAGCCTTGCTTATTATACTTCAGAAACGCCAAGAAAGTTTATTCACCCTTTCTTTCACTCATCACGAGGGCAGAGGAAGCGGGATTTCATAATGGAAAAGACTTGTAATCAATTCTTCACCCTAATCTCAGAAGTCAGGTTGCTGGAAAAGCAGTCTCATATCAAGAAGGATGTTTCAGCCAAGTTTAAAAAAATCTCTCTCTTAAAAAAACATTGTGAGCAATTTTTCCATTTTCGCTGGGAGGACAGAAGGCAGAAAGAAGTCACCAAGAACAATCATAAGTAGTTCACAACAGCGCAATGCTCCTGCCACCATCAAAGCAAAAATGATAGGTCATTAAACTCTCAAAGTAGAAAGATCCTGTTCTGGTGACAGCTGCTCTATTGTGTAATGCACTGAGGAAGACGCCATTAAGTGTAATTAAACAAAAAGCCTAAAACATAAGGACAGAGACCTTTTTTTTCCTCAAGATGAAAACCCTCTGTGTACATACAAAATTATCACCCGTCACAACTGTCCTCTCTTTTTCCCCTCAGGAAAATAGACAGATGTCCAACTGGTAGGGAGTATGAAGAGTGTTACAGTCTCAATTTGCTTCACACTATCTTTTTCTAATCCCATTCATGCACTTTTCCGTCATTTTCTGCTTTGCATGTGTTCCCCTGTTTCCCAGGCTGCTGCTTCTCCTCCTCATGCTTCCTATGAGTTTGCTTCTTCCCCTCCTCAGAAATGATTCCTCCATGCCTTTCTGCTTAGTCTGGAGAAAAGGAGGCTGAGGGGAGACCCTGTCGCTCCCTACAGCTACCTGAAAGGAGGTTGTAGAGAGGTGGGGGCTGGTCTCTTCTCCCAAGTAACAAGCAATAGGACAAGAGCAAAAAGCCCCAGGTTGCACCAGGGAAGGTTTAGACTGGATATTAGGAAAAATGTCTTCACCAAAAGGATTGTCAAGCATTGGAGCAGGCTGCCCAGGGTAGTGGTTGAGTTACCATCCCTGGAGGTATTTAGAAGATGTGTAGATGTGGTGTTTAGGGACATGATTTAGTGGTGGATTTGGCAGTGTTAGGTTTATGGTTGGACTCGATGATCTTAAAGGTCTTTTCCAACCTAAACCATTCTTGATTCTATGACTTCCTTGATCTCCTATATATTCTTCCCGTTCCCCGTGTTTTTACACCTGGCTTCTGGATACTTGTTCCCTAATATTGGATCCGGTTCCTTGTTTAGCTTCTCTGTTCACTGAAGAGGTGGGATTCCTTAGATCTCCAGTACTGGCCAAATCTGGGGCCAGGCAATTTCTATCTAACATTCAGACATTTTTCCCTGTTCCATGAACTCCCTGTCTTGCTTGAGGCTCTAGTGCTACTGATCTCTTTCTGGTACCTCTCCAGCTGGCAGAGCTTTTATCAACAGATAAACAGGAGCAAGTTCAGGAGAGGGTCACCAAGACGGTCAGGGGCTGGGGCGATTAGTCTGTGAGGAGAGGCTGAGAGAGCAGGATTTGTTCATCCTGGAGAGGAGATGGCTTCAGAGTCACCTAACAGCACCCCCCCAGTGCCTACGGGGAGGTCATCAAGGAGACAGAGTCAGGCTCTTCACTGTGGTACATAGTGGGGGTACCAAGAGGCTACAGGCATAAACTGACACAAAACATGTTCCAACTTGGATATAAAGAGAAACTTTTGCACCACAAAGACAGTTGTGCAGTGGAACAAGGGCCTGGAAGGGTTGCGGGGTCTCACACCTCAGCAGTTTTCAAGATTCAGCTGCATAAAGCCCCCAGCAACCTGGTCTGACCTCATTTCAAACAGGAGGTTGGAATACAGACCTCCTGAGTCCCCTTCTACCCTTAGTTATGCCATGATCCTATGATAACCCCCTTCAGTGACTAGCTATTTTGTCAGAATAATAATAATCAGCATTTTTTAACTCTAGCAGTTCTTAATTGATGTCCAGTTTAACTATGAAATAATGGCAAAATGACAGCTAGGTGGGCACCAGCAGTATGGGGTGTCATTGATATCTTCTGGCTACTGAGTGGCTCCTGAAGCTCTCTCGGCATGCAGATGACAGTTCATCTGGACACCTAAATTTAGAAACTTTTCCTGAGTTAAAATGAGATGAGCTAAAACTCCAGATATTTCTGTCACTTCATAACATAAAATCACTTCCAGTGAGACCAGTTGAAGCCCCAGTGAAAAGTGTCTGCAATAAATAGCTTATTTGCAAAACAACCAAAAAAAAAAAAAAAAGCTCAAACAAAAAAGCCTTTTGTGACACAGTTTTAAGCTGGAAAAAGGTAGTCTTAGCTTTACAAACCCTCCCATGAGGACAAGATATTCTCTATTTCCTGCATTTCTCCCAAAGGCCTGTTCACTCAAGAATGAAGGTTCAGTTTTTTCTTCTGCCGGAAGGAAAGCCGTGGTTCTGGAAAACATCCTAATCAACATGTATAATGTAGTCTAAGATTGAGCGATAACGTCTTTGATGGAAAATTTTAACTGGTTCACAGCATAAAATGTTACATGAAACTTTTCTAGTCACCAGAGCAGGTGTTTCCACCTCATAATAAGCTTAATTACCAGTTTACAGGTTTAGAGCTGTATTAACACCTTGCACAAAGGAGAGGATGTCACTTGGTCTCTTCTCGCATTCCTGGCCTGCTGCACTGGAAAACTAGAAAAAAAAAGGCAAAAAACCCGACTCTCCTGCGTCTGGGTTAGTTCACAGATAGCTAAGTCAGGAGGAAAGGCTTTCTCCAAACCTCTCAACATGTTGCTGCCTTCTCTCCACCTCCTTCTGCTCTGCTCTTGCTACAAACACAGCTTCTCTGGCTCAGTGACCCGCTGAAAAAAATAGAACATTCTTCCAAAATGCAAACACACCCAAATAATTTGCTGAAATCTGGAATTTTAATCATACAGAAAATGTTTAGCTTTCCTCAAAAATGGATTTTTTTCAGGTTTCCTTTTGGTAAGGGTTGACTCATGTTTTTTCCATGGATCAAGCCAAACAGGTAAACTCTTTGCATGGACCTAACGCAAACCTTTTATTTGAAATTGTTTCCAAACATTTTCATTTTGAACTTTCCTGAAACAAAAATCTGTTTTGAATTTTAAAACAAGGACAGGAATATTCAGGCAATAAAGAATCTTAAAAAAAAAAAAAAAAAAAAGAACACGAGATAGGTGAGAACAGAGCCCTTCTGTAAACTGCCTTTCCTTCAGGGAACTGGCATTTTTTCAATAAACGTATTTTGATAAACCCAGCATAGGCAGATCATCCAAATATTTGGTAAATTTTCATGCTTTTTTTGGAGAATCACCCAAATAATTTATGTTGGAAAGGACCTCCAGAGGTCATCTATTCCAACTCCTACACAAAACAGGGCCAGTTAAGGAAGGTTGCTCAGGGCCTTGTCCAACTGACTTTTGAGTACCTCCAAGGTCAGAGACTGTAAAACCTCTCTGAGACTGTGTTCCACTATTTGAATACGCTCTTGGTGAAAAAAAGGTCCTGATATATAATCAGAATTTCTCATGTTTCAGCTTGGCTCCGTTGCCTCTTGTAATTTCATTGTACATCTCTGAGAAGAGTTTGCCTGTCTTCTCTACACCCTCTCTGAACACAGATTTGTGCACGTTAATGCTTGTTGCTCATCTAAGCTGCTGCACATATGTGGTTTGTCTTTCCTCACAAGCACACAATAGACTGTTTAGTCTACTTTTTTCTTTTCTTTTTTGTTCCTTCTTTTAAAGGGCAATGGTCTGTAGTTTTTGTAATTATCTTCGTTCTAATCACTATTACATGTGGATTCAGGTTAAAGCACTTTTCATTGCCTTTCTTAAATTACAAAGCAATCACTTGCAGCTTCCTAACACAGTCCACTTCTATCTCTGACCTTTACAGACAGCATCTCTGAACTTAGTTCTTCTCTTTATTTCAGAGAGGTCCTCATCAATTCTGACTTGCAATACTTTGAAATCAAAAGATGGGAATAAAATGCTCCTGTCTATGTCAGTCATTCCATTACAAATTCTTCTGAGCTTAAACATACCTTGCTTAGAAACAGAAGCATGTCATCTACTTTGCATGTCATCTTATTTAAATCTCTTTTTATTATGCTCTTGGATTTTCCTGATCATTGAAGTCCTAGTGCTTCCCTGGTGGTCTCTGCATGTATCCAAAGAGAGCATTCTTTTCTTTTTGGACAAAGGAAATCAGACTTGTGGCAATATCAGTTTGAATAGTCATCCTGCATAATAGAAACAATTACTTAAAGCCTAACTTACATCTTAGTGGGTATGTAAACAAAAATCTATCTCAGGCAAACAATTTTGTCATATGCAGGAAAAATATTGTCTTTGTGTGGGGGAGGTCAATGGATTCCCACAGTGCTACTATTTTACAAGCTAAATTTAATGAAGACCCAAAATTCCCTCCTAGTTAGAATTATGGGTGCACTATATTTTACTTTTCTTCGGTCTTTAACTGTTTGGCATCCAGTCTATGCTGTTTCTGTCTATAGTCATTGAATCATAAAATCATAGAATCACCTAGGTTGGAAGAGACCTTTAAGATCATTGAGTCCAACCATCAACCTAACACTGCCAAAACCACCCCTAAACCATGTCCTTCAGCACCACATCTACCCATCAGTGACAGTGGGTAGCTCATTCAAGTAGATACTTCTCCTAGGATGGGATGAATAACCTCCAACACATTTGCAGTGACTATTCATCCAAAATGGACCAATTTAGCCCAGATGCTGTTGTCAGCAAAAGTTATGGGAGATTCCACCTTTTTCCCGTGTTACCCCTGTTAACCAGGGCGTGCCTGGCTTTGCCTGTTGCTTTGATCCAGTTTTGAGCCCATGGGTGCTATCAGAACTTTAAAATAACAGCAAGTCATGACAATCTAATTACTGAAACCCTTGGAAAAATATTTGGAGTTTTGAGGTATAACCTGCTCTCCTTCCTCCTCTTGGGATGCCAAAGTCTGTTGATGGGCAGCTTTAGAGAGTCCTGCCTGCCCTCTCTCACTCCCCTACCACCTTATGCGAGGAAACAAAGTCCCTGTTTCAAAGCAGATGTGATCTGCTTTCACCATGCAGAAATCATTCAGGCATTTTCCGTACATAGCTACAAAACTTGTCACAGTATGTAGACAGATTCCTAGATTGATAATAAACGCTCATTTGAACTTGAGGCCCCCAGCCTGCAGTGTTGGTGGCTGCTCCCTGATATCAAACATCTTCTCTTGCCACAGTGCATTAACTGGAAAGCAAGTCAACAGACTATCTTTTGGAAAACGTGGATAGAAATATAGAGATAAGAGTTACTTCCAAGGAAAGATGGACATACAGGGGAACCCAATCAACTTGCATATGTTTACATCTTAAGAAAATACAAACATCTCTGCAAGTAAGGATAAAAGGCTGAATGTGCCTGGTTCTTCCCCTTCCAGAAACTATTGGAGACCAGCCTACAACTGTGTCTAAACTAATAGTGAAGCAAAGTGGATGCAAAGACTTGAGAAGAGTCTTGGCCTCACACAAGATGGATCATGAAGCAGGCACTACTGGCATCGGAGTGCCAGAAGGTCCTCACACAGCAGATTGACAGGGTCAGCAAAATCTGTCCTGTGCTCTTCTCCCAAGGTCCATTCTCAACTGAGTAGCTTATTGTCATTCCCAAGACACTTCAGCAAGGAACCTGGCTCCATTGTCAGGTTTTTTCCCTCCAGCCTCCCTCAGTCGCCGAGTCAGTGCAGGCAATAGGTCACCCCAGCCACAGGAAGGGAGATGAAGGACTCCAGAGACTTGCTTTGCTCCTCTTCCCTCAGTCAGCAAGGGTGGAAACAGGCACAAACCCAAGCTGGCCATACAAGGGGTGAAGGCCACAGCCAGCTGATATTGGAGTAGTGACCTACTCAAAGTCTCTGGACAAGGAAAGTCTGTCACTGCCACTGAAATTGTCAATTTTACTGAGAGGTTTTGAGCTAACCCTACAGGTAGATACACCTCTGAAGTTTCAAACTTCATCTGCACCACAGAACAGCTGAAAATCAAGCATATATGATCAAAATTTTAAATTGAGAGGATATTGCTCTGCAAAGAGATTAAATACTTAGAATAAGGAAAAACGACCGATAGCATGAATTTCTTGGAGAACAGCACCTGAAGAGTAACCCAAAAATTCACCAACACCTTCATCAGCAGGACTGGTAACGATGAAACAGATTAATCCAAAGCTTAACAATAGACAACAGCACAGCATATTGCTATGGCAAATGTTGCTTAAAAGCTTCCTGGAGAGGTGGCACTTTTTCTGTTATTATGGGTGAACAAAAAAAAAAAAAAAAAGTTGTTCCTCTGGTATTAATGCACTGAATGAGAACTCTCGGGGTTTCAGTTCCCTACTTGGGCTCACTTGAGACTTCCTGTGAGACTTTGAGCAACTCACCTGAGCTATCTGTGCCTATGGAATCTGGTTTTAAGATATAGGTGATACACCCTTTTCTCATACAGGACTGCAGGGACTAAGCCCAGATATCCTGTCCTGGAGATGCTGTGCACAACTGACTAGGTAAAATTATTGCAAATTGTTCACCTGAAAACTCAAGCAGATAACAGTATAATATTTGCAAATAATCAGGGTTCTTTTCCAAAGCAGAAGTAGACTTAAGTTAATTTTTGTTTCTTATACTGCTATATTTATACAGCTTGTACCTTTTTTCTCTTTATTTCCCCATAGGGCACGCATATAAAACATTTACATTAAACCAAGAAAATCTGTGGTTGCTTTATTAACATCAAATTCACTTCCACAGAATCCACTTAATTAAAACTCTGCCCAGAAGACTGCTTCACAATTCATGGATATCTCAACCATCCTTTAAAAAGGGTAAAAAATAGTGAAACAGCAATATTTTTAAGTATATTGCAAATATGTGGGTATTGGTAGTAATTCAAGCTTTCTTGCTAATAATACAGTTCCAAAAACTACTGCCTCTGTGGGAGCCATTACTATTCAAACAACATTGTGCAGTGTTATTCATTTTGAATAACATCCACTTTGAATTGCGATTGTACCAGGAATTATTTCAAATTCAATTCTGTTCGTGCTGCAACCTGGCACTTCAGTTAGGTATGTACATAAAAGCGTCTGCACATGTGTACAAGAAATGGAAAGATTTTCAAAGGAATAGTGCATGAGCCGTGCCAGCTGTAATAGGAAGAGAGTCAGCTCTCAGATCTACATAGGCTGGAACCAAAGAGCATAGAGTGCTCTCAAAGAAATCATTAAATGACCTTTCTGTCCAGACGGTGTCTCTGCATTGACCAGGTCTCCCTGAAATTTTAGCAAGAAAATTGTTCCAAAATAAGTCCTTAAGTTTGTGACAAAAACCATCTCCTATATTCCATAACGAAGGAAGGGAAGGACCAAACACTGCAAGTCTGCATCACTTTGAATGCAAACATTTCACAGAAATCATATAAAAATGTGCAAAAATAATTTTTTTGTCTCTGCTAGTTTTTGCAAACATGAAAAGCATGAGTTCCCATTGAAGATGCCGTGAGCTGATGCCCCAATCCTCCTGCAGTCAGTAAGAATTCTCTTGGCCGCCGAATGAAAACCCAGGTCATTGCTAGCACACACAGACAACTGTGGCGTGGCAGTTCTAGTTGGTCTTCAAGGTACTGAAGCGTTACAGGGGAAGGAGGAGAGGAAAAGGTGAGCCAAGGGTGAAGAAAAGTAATTCATATTAAGATTAATTCTGTGTTAACTGAGATCTGTCTTGATGCCAGACATGAGGAAATGTACCTTCCCAGACTGGACATAAGGCACCGAAAGTACCCAAGCAGTGGTTTGGATTGCAGAAAGCTTTTTATTTTTATTTTTATTTTTATTTTTATTTTTATTTTTTATTTTTATTTTTAAGCAAAACACCCTTGGTTCTCTGTGAGTTTGCTCTTCTCTAATAAGCTGGCTTGAATAATCTTCAAAAATAAAATATGCAATAAAATGGACTTTCACTTTGGTTAAACAGCAGATGTTCCTGATTACAGTGAAGAAAGCAAACAGATTTGGATAAATATTGCCTCCTGCACAGTGACAGTCATGCTGCATCCTCAGCAACAGTATCAGGCAATGCTTCTCCAAGTGTTAAAAACACAAAAATGGGGCTCTGATGTTATATTTCACCACATTCCAAGTGTCTTAGGAAGGACTGCTTCTATATTGCTACAAAATCCCGTTGGAGAAAATCACTTCATGTATTTTCCCAAAATAAAATGCCCAACCTGTCACTTAGTGAATTTTATGACTGTAGGAATAAATCAAAACACAACTTTAGCCACAGTCAGGGTGAACATTGCCTCGTGCTCGCACTCAGTATATCCTCAGGCAATGCCGTGTGAAATCAGTACATATGAACTCAAGTGGTTTTGCATTTGTATTGTCCGGGGACTAATTTAGACTTTCTTCTTACTGTTTTCTTTTTGACCAACAGTCCACAGCAAGCTGCAGGAAGCGATTGAAAGCAACAGCAAGATGGTCATCTTCAGGTGTGTTTTAATGGCTCACACTGAAATTCTGCTGTCAATATATTTTTACTCGTAAACTTTTACGTTAAAATAGGTTGTTTGCAGAGATGCAAAAGTAATGTTCACTAATAAACAGACCACCAGATATCCTTCCTGGTCAGGTCTGTACTTCACATGTATCCACAGCCCAGTTTACCATTAGCCCGTGTGCCAGACCCAGCTGACTGTTGAAATAGCTCTTTTTGGGAAGTAACAACACAGAGCGGGAGACCGGAGAGCCAGGCTGTAACCCAGAGCCCACAAGAGACCATGGCAGCAGGCACATTTACTCCTGTGGCCTGTCCCCTTCATCTGAGACACACTTCGGACCCAAAAGGCAGAGCCTGGGACATTTGAATGGAAGACATTTAGGAGATCAGCATTAAAAAAATGGTTGAGGAGTGGCACGTACTTTTTCCTCTGTGTGACAAGGAAGTCGAGCATTCCCAAAGTGAAAACCGGTCTCCAGCAAGGAGCTTCGTATAAATGTCAGACTCTGCTCGGCTGCTTTTCTTGTGGCTATCAGAAACCATACAACTGGTCGGGGAGGGACCATTCTCCAGGTGTCTGCATCACCTCAATATATATTCCTTTATCTTCAACACATATTTCTTTATCTTAACACATCACAGCAATTAACGTGGACGAAAATTGAATGTACCCATGTTCCTCCACCAGCTGTGTTTTAATTTGCTCTTTTTATTTTTTCTTCTTACCTTCTACGTTCCACCACATATAACTGGGGGCATGAAAAATGCCTTTACTGGAAGGGAAACACAGTCAAATTTCCTGTGCTTAACATGTAGGAGAGTCTAATGCATGCTTTCACTCTTAGTCATTTGTACGGATAGCTGCAAAATCATTATACAAACTCTCCCAAGACAGTAAGGTTGTATGGTAACAGTAGTATTAGTTGGTGCTTGTTTGAAAAGGACTGTCAGGAACACTTTAATTTTGACGCCACATTGCTAAAAGTGGAACAATACTTCAAATGAACTGTTTTCAAGACAGCTCATATCTTCACTGGTTCTTCCTTCCCCTTGCTCTTAGGAAGATTATTCCCTCTTGCCCTTGCACTTCAACTATGGAAACCCTCACAAAGCTCCCTGGAAATGCAGAGGTGTCAAGGCCTACACAAAGCTAGGTGGAAAACCATTCATACTCAATGTCAGGCTTCTGTTTTTCTTCACTAATACATATTTTGTCTTTTGCTTCTAACACAGCGAGGTAATGACTGGAGAGGTGGGCCCATGCAAACCTCATGAAGTTCAACAAGGCCAAGTGCAAGGTCCTGCATGTGGGTCGAGGCAATCCCATGCACAAATACAGGCTGGGCAGAGAATGGATGAAGAGCAGCGCTGAGGAGAGGAACTTGGGGGTGTTGGTTGATGAGAAGCTCAACATGAGCCGGCAATGTGTCCTCGCAGCCCAGAAAGTCAACCGCATCCTGCGCTGCATCAAAAGCAGCATGGCCAGCAGGTCGAGGGAGGTGATTCTCCCCCTCTACTCTGCTCTTGTGAGACCCCACCTGCAGTACTGTGTCCAGCTCTGGAGTCCCAGCATAAGAAGGACATGGAGCTGTTGGAGCGGGTCCAGAGGAGGGCCACAAAGGTGATCAGAGGCTTAGAGCACCTCTGCTGTGAGGACAGGCTGAGAGAGTTGGGGTTGTTCAGCCTGGAGAAGAGAAGGCTCCAGGAAGACCTTATAGCAGCCTTCCAGTATCTGAAAGAGGCCTACAAGAAAGCTGGAGAGGGACTTTTTACAAGGGCATGTAGTGACGGGATGAGGGGTAATGGCTTCAAACTGGAAGAGGGGAGATTTACATTAGATCTCAGGAAGAAATTTTTCACTATGAAGGTGGTGAGACACTGGAACAGGTTGCCCAGGGAAGTTGTGGAGTCCCCATCCGTGCAGGTGTTCAAGGCCAGGTTGGATGAGGCTTTGAGCAACCAGGTCTAGTGGCAGATGTCTCTGCGCATGGCAAGGAGGTTGGAACTAGATGATCTTTAAGGTCCATTCCAACGCAAACCATTCTATGATTCTATGATTCTATGAATGACATTAAAAAAAATATTCCCTTCCAAAGTTAACAAGCTGGGGATGTATCTATTATTCTTTTACTGTTCTACCATTATTTTAGCTTTTCTTTCTGCAGAACCTAATTTTGGAACACACAAAACTTGACAGCACCCTGTTCATGACATGTAAAGGTCAACATTTCTAGAAGTAATTATACTCCGAATAAAAAATGCTTAAGTAAAAAAGCTCTAACTTTCTTAAAGTAGATGTCTCACCTACATGTTTAGCACTGAATCACTGAACCCAGTTTGTTTCAATATATTTCGCAATAAATTGTAGGTTCAGTCTCTGGATATCTGACAAACCTTATGTCTCTGATTCTCCCAGCTCTCAATAATTCACATTCAAGTCTTTAGCCCTAGAAGTCCATCATTCAGTCCTCAGGAGACAAAATTCACCTCCTCAGATAACAAATGCTCTGTCCTAAATTTGAGCTGTTTGGGGTCTCTATTGTTTGAAAGAGCTCCATGAAAACAGGATGAAGTTCGTAAACCTTTGCTCAGTCAGGGCTGTGTGTCTGATCCCTGGCTAATCTGGGCCATTTACAGCTAATAATTTGGGAATATGGATCAAGCCCAGGAGGTTTGATGGTCAAGGTGCAGTCACCATGAACAGTGATGCCAACAGTGGTCAAAACTGAAATTTGTACATACAGCACATATTCTAAATCTGCTATTATTTTAAACGTGCCATGGTTACCTTTCTTCATGTCAGTTCTTAACTAGTCACCGAACCACTTACTTCTCGTCAGGGATTAGTTCAGTAGGCAGTTAAAGTAAACTTCAGATCTTAAACTTTATCCATGTTTTACTTCTAAAAAGCAAAATAATATTGCAATAATTTTTCTGTAGGGAAAATCTCATTTTGGGGATATAAATCACAAATGATTTCATAGTTTTTGTTCAAACTTTAAAAAGAAAATTCACCTTCAGGCACCACTTAATCACAGTGAAATTTCACTCAAAAAAGTAGAAATTTTTTTGAAACATAGCTGTTTGAATGTAATGGAGGCAGCACGGGTGCCAACTAATATGCATTGTTAAAGAATTTCATTAAGTCAAGGTCTGAAGTATAATATTTCATAAGAAGGCTGAATTTGCGGCAAAATCAATAGTCCTCTTTTGTGTAATACATTCAGCTTTTCACAAAGAAACAGCCATAGAATAGAATTACTAGAAAGTTCCTTTATGTCTTACCAGAAAGAGAAGCTGTTCTAATCCTGATGCTTAAAAATATTTTGCATTAGGAATTATGCCCTGAAGACAGTGCACAGAGCATAAAGAATGGTAGAGTTAAATTGAAGGTGAAAAAAATCACTGTTTTCCCAATTATTAAAGTGAGATACAGTAATTTTGTACCTTGCCTGACTGCCAGTTATACCAAATATCAAGATTTCCAATTTCCTTAGACTAAAGGAGGAATCAGTATTAAATAATGGTATCCAGGGAAACAAAACAACCTAGACATGACATTAATTCCCTGATGTCTCTGGAGGTAATGTCCAATCTCCCAGCGCAGTGGCCAGAGACCTTAAGCCAGCTCACTCCTCTGAAAGAAAATCTTGGGCAACTGTAAGCCAGCCCACAAAGTTTTCATTCAGAAAGAAAATAAAAGATTGAGTGTGATAAAACACCCAGTCTAAGAGAACCTGTTGTTTAATAATACATGAAGATGAACCTCTTAAGGATAGTTTAATTTCCTCTAATTTTAGCTGTCTAAAATTCAGCGAAACGAAGTATTTCTCTGTTGGCAGAGGAGAAAGGTCAGTGCCTTGGTAGGCAATTTAACCCATCCCAGGCTTGTTGTCATCAAAACCCTTCCAGAGTGGAATTCACTGTCAACACAGTGGGGTTTGGATTATATGTCCAAGCACAATGGTGCAAAGGAATAAGTTTTTTCAAAACTACTCTGGAGGCAGATTCAGGGATTGAATAGCATCTTTTCTAAACAAACATAAGCTTTTAAAAAAAAATCCATGGAAGAGTCAAAAAAGTGGTATTTAACAAAAAAGGAATTGGAAAGGGGATTAAATGGTCACAAGTTTTTGATCATTTGTATTCAGTTTGGTTCAAACCCTGTGTAAATGCAACCAGGATATCTCTCCGGTTAAATCAGAAATGCGGGATGGGTATCCAACCATCCCTAAACACATAACACAATATAAAAGTTATCCAGTCCCAAAGGATCTGCAGAGCATCCTCACCAACCTGCTTCCTTCTGCATTTCCGTGTACAAGACACCACAAGAAACTTCAGATCTATCAAGACAAGCGCAATTACACTTGCTGTGTTGCAGGTGTGGAAGGGCAGGTGTGGATAGTTGTGAGGAACATCTCTAATGGATAGGGCAGGGAAGCAGAAGTCGCTTATCCTGGGCTTCATTCCTTACTCTGGCACCGATACACTAGGTCGCTCTTCTTCCAATACCTTGTTTTCCCATTATAAAATGAGTATAGATATATCACTACAGATTGGCAGTGCCTCACAGGGGTATTTCTCATGAGCTGCAATTAAGCAAGGTGTGTAAAATATATTGTGATAATATCAAGGAAGCTGATATATGAAAGCAAAACAACTCTATGACGCACCAGGCAGCCAAAAAATCGAATGGGTTATACATGTATTAAAAATAGGTCTTAAAAAGCAAAATGCCTGTTGTCCAAAACATAATTCTTGCTTCACAGTACATCTCCAGTCATTTTCACTTTATCCTGCGTAAAACAAAAAGATTTTGAATGTGAGAGAAATGTATTATACACACATCACTCTAAAGTAATCTGAAACCAGACATCAGGGTTCATCTAATTTGTTAAGAAAACTATTTGTTACCTATTGGTGTGAAAATCATGTTTACTGCTTATATCGCCTGAGGCAAAACACAAAGATTCAAAGTTAATTTCCTTTCATAAATAAAACATTGCAAAAATCTTCACTGCACTGTACTTTGAGCATAGGCTCGAGTGTTGGTGTACGGATGCCATCTACTGGGTAGGACTTAATTCTGGAAACCTGTAGGGTTTCATTCTCTGCCAAAAACCCCTGCAATCCAGCTACGTGACTGGTCTGTGTTTCAGAATTCTGAACACATTGTGTCTAATGTACCTTTTCCCCCACACACACTTTCTGGGATGCAGCGTACAAAGCTATTTTTCTCTGTCTTCAAAAAGTATCGCTGCTATTAAACGTGTGGTACTTAAGGAAACGCAACCTCTCCCTCTCAGCAATGCGCTAACGCAGGCAAAGAAACCTGAGTAATAGTTGTACCACAAAAAGAAACAAACACATGAATGCTTCAGAAGATTAATACATAAGGCCATTATATTAAAGAGCAGCTCAGTAAATTGTATCTATAAATGTAGTCGGTGTGATTTATAAGGCATGTCACCGAGCCCTGATTTGAATTCCCTGTTAAGATGCACGCTTTGTTTACATAGGCTGGGAGTCAGCAAAGCTCTTGAACGTTTGGGTAACTTTAAGGACCCAGTAATTCCATCGATTTGAACCATACAACTCACCAGCTAAAAGCAAAAGGCATACTTTCATGCTCTGAGTAATTGGAACTTTATGTAATAAGGCAGAATAGTTCCTTTTAATGCCGAACTACTCAGCAACAGTCACTGAACAGGTTATTCTAGGAGTCTTTTATGGCTTTTAAATGGGAAAATGTATGTCTTATGCCAGCACAAAGGGGAAAGCTGTTTGCAGCCAGGGTAGGGAAGGGACTTTTACCTTGGTCCATTTTTCTGGAGTGGGCCAAGCTACTGCATCACACCAGCTCCTAATGTGAGCAGAGCCCTCGGAGCCCAGGAAAGTGCCTATGTCCTAAACTTGTGAGTGTAAATCTTCAGAAGTCAAGCGTCATAAAGACCCAAATGTGTGAAGTGCTGAGTACCTTCAGTAAAATGTCTTCAGCCTTTCAGTGAGAGGATGGGACCTTAAAACTATCCAGATGGCACTCGATCACTGAATCCAACCAAGGTCCTAAGTTCAAAAAGTCTTTTCCTTTGGATCTGAAAGGAAATAGTGAGTAGCATTTCTGGCTGAGTGTAACCAAGTAATTCTCTAAAGGGAGACTGACATAGCCTTGTCAGTATTGAGCAAAGCTGAAGGAAAAAAGAAAGATAAGACATTGGACCTCAAAAAGAAGAGAAATCATGAAATCACATAGCGCCAAGAAAAATCTAAGATGGACAAAAACACTCAGGCTGGTATTATAAAGAGTAAATCTTTGTCTGACAAGCCCACCTGTACTTTTTCAAGGGTATAGCAGCAAGCAGACAAGGATAACATGCTGGAGGTAATCTAATTTGATTAGAGAGAGTCATTTGATGAAGAACTACACAGTAGGATGGTAAGTACAGAAAATCCCACACATTGTCCTTGAATGCTTGGAGGAGAGTAGGCCTATTTTAACATGGGGTTATGGTCCAAGGGGGAAGGAAATGGCAAGTGAAGCACCACAGTGGACTTAACCCTGCTTCCAGATAAATCACCAGAAAAATGCAATGAGAGCAAAAATAAATTTCTTAAAGCCAATGTAATCCGTGCAGTACAGAAGTCCACAACTGTGACTGGGAACCAGCTAATACTTAGATGACCTCATTGACATATGTATTCTAAAAGACATGCAAATATATTCTCAGCTTGAAATATGTTCTGAGTTTCAACATGTTCAAAATTGAATCCATGCAGTCCTAAAAGATCCGTACCTTTTCAGAGGGGATATGTGCTCTGGTTTGAACATGAAATAGTCATGAGAACGGATAATGCAATAAATGGAACTTCTACATGTTTAGACATGTGTACCATCAACATGGAAAGAAAAGTTATGTGAATAATTGAAAAAAGTGTTTCTCAAAGTGCTGAATGAATATATTGCAGTGTTGAAAAATAGGTATTTACTTACAAAATTGAGCTGTACAAAGGATATTTACAGAACTGCCAAAAGGTTAAAGGCTGAAGTGAAATACAATTAAATAGCAACTTCTGAGATAATAATAAGACTAGAGTCAAATTCAAGAACTAATATTAAATAAGAGGAAAAGTTATCAAATCTTTTTTGCAATGAAGGAGACAAAACATTTTCCTCAATGTAAGCAGCACTGATAATAAACTAGTTATTCTGGAATTTGGAATAAATGTGGGTTGTCAGGCCTTATGTGGGTCTGTCAGTTGAAATGACATTCACGTATCATTACAGTATCACACTTCTTAATATAGGAGTGTCCTAAGCCTTAGCAGAGACTTCTTGGCCCTGACATAATGGCAAAGGTGTCTCTCTCACTCTACATGGTAAAAGTACTCAAACACTTACTTTTCCATTTTGAGTCCATCAGAATTATAGAGTCATAGAATGGTTTAGGTTGGAAGGAGCCATAAAGACCATCTAGTTCCAACCCCCCTGCCATGAGCAGGCACACCTCCCACTAGACCTGGTTGCTCAAAGCCCCATCCAACCTGGCCTTGAACACTTGCAGGGATGGGGCATCCACAACTTCCCTGGGCAACCTGTTCCAGTGTCTCACAATCTTCATAGTGAAAAATTTCTTCCTGAGATCTAATCTAAATCTCCCCTCCTCCAGTTTGAAGCCATTACCCCTCATCCTGTCACTAGATGCCCTTGTAAAAAGTTTCTCTCCAGCTTTCAAAATGGGAGAAAGAGGGAGAAAATAATTCTTCTGATTTTCTCAGTTGTGGTTCATTGGTAAGCAGTAAGTCAAAGTGAAAAGCAGGTTCTTCCATATTCCTGCAGGAAGATTTCCTTCTAGGGCTAATTGGACCAATTCTGACAAAATGGGTTTTCCTCAAAATGGGCTGTTGCATCAATGTAGCAATTTACTGATGCCTTCAGTAGTTCTATTTACTGGATTCCAAAGTGTAAGGAAAGGAAACTCTGGGATTTTTAAAGTCACAAAACAGAATCTTTTTCCAACCACCAATTCTGAACAAAAAATCTTATAAGTTGGTCAACTCCATGACCACAAAAATCCACAAATAATTCCTTGCTTCGGTATAAACCTTTGCACTGTCCCACACATAGCCAGTTGCCAATATCAAATATTTCCCTTCTAATCATTATCAATACATTTTAGAACAAAAAATGGTGCATTCTAGTCCTATATCAGATGCCTTTTTCACGGCAGCAGAGGCTCTTGGCAAGTGCGTTTGTGTGAAATACCAGCCTACAGCTTTTTCTCTTTGTTCTTTTGAGAACGTTTCTATTGAGACTTAAACATCTGCTTGTCTCTCTGAAGGCTATTGGTAAAGTCAGGCAGGAAGTTCTATATTCTTTCACACTAATGCTATGGTCACCTGGCTACGGTGAGCTTGCTCCGCATTTGTCTCCAGCATTTACTACTTAGAAGCAGGTGTCTTCCAAATCTTATTCTCTGAGCACTGCATCAGAAAAATGTGAGGAGGATTGGTGTGGTTTTAATTTTGTTTTAATGCATCTATTGCTTTACCTTAGAAAATAAAGCTTGTTAGATGGCAGATAAGAGTAGCTGATTTAGAGGAGCTTGTAAATATTCTGTACTATAGCCACTGCAAAGCTTCTGTCTTTGCTAAATATTTCATTAAACATTTTTAACAGGCCTATTTTGCTTGTACTGCATAAATAAAGTGGTATTTTATGTGCTGCTTTAAGTAATGGGGCATAGATATTCTGTAACTAGGTAGAGTTCCCTTGGGGAAATACCAGGTAGCTTCATAGTAATCACATTTCCCTTAGAGTACTTGGTAATTACTAATTATTCTTAATGAGATCAAAAGTAATTGCTATGTAACCTTCAACCATGGTTTAGACATTGAGAAATAACGTATGTCATCATAATTTACTCTTTAACTGCAACTACCTTGCTATTGCATGCTTTTTACCATGTAGCTGGATGTTCGGTAGTTACCAAGCAAATAAAAAGTCATCCTGTCATATTTATAGCCCAGATCACTTCCTCCTATACAAGCAGCTGCAGGAAAGGCAAAGTTCACTGCCAAATTCTCTGTAGCAGAGCATTTGTGTTTGTGATTCAGCTGCATCCCCTTGAACAGCCGAGATTTGCAGCCTACAATGAGCAGGGCATGAGGCCACTAACAACTTCTGCTCAGGGTCCTGCAAAGGACAGTGCACGTTACAGATCTGACCCAGGTCCCCCTGGTAGAACCAGAAACTCCTGATATCGCTACTGGGAACTGTATGAGAACCTGCATTTTCTTGTTTCAACTAGTCAGTCTGTTTGGCAAAGGGGTGCATGCTATCATAGTGTCTCGTTTGATTCCGTATGGCCCACATACATTTGTGATCTGAGTTTGCAGCTTCTCCATGTACAATATCTTGACAATATGGTCTTCTGCATGCTGCTTATTCTACCAAAAGTTTTCTCAAAGCTTGGAAAACTGTCCACCTTGACTGTTGTAACATCCTTTGTTTTGGCTTTGGTGCTTTATCTGGACCTTTAATCCCTCTTTTCTTCTCAGCTCTCTCTAATGTCCTCCATTCCTCACGTTCCTTTACATCAAATGTAATTTTTTTTATTCCAGTCCTTCCATAATTTCTACCTAACACACCTACTGAATCTGTTTTATATCAGAAGGTCAGGTCTCTTACCTTTGGTGTCCAAAGGTCTCGGTCACACATCTTCCTCTTATCTTTTATCCTTTTTCCCTGTGTCACGAGTAACAAGTAGAAAAGAATCTCTCCATCAAAACCTGAAAAGCCATCATGGTGCCTACATTCAAACCAAACCAGTAGTTCATGCAGTGATAATAGGAGTGGATGAAACTGCTGCTATGAATTTGCACAATCTGTTTATATTTATTTTTTCCTTTATCTGGTGAAGGTGGGATGCATTTTTACCTCAACCGCCTGTTATGGTTTGTAGTTTAGACTGGAAACTCTCTGGAGAAAGGGCTGTCATTTATGATATGCCTCTACAGGTCAATAAAACCTTGACAACAAAAAAATCTAACCCAATTGTAGGTTTTCTGTAGCCCCGCATTGATGATTTGGTAATTATTATTATTATTATCAGACAATATCAATGTCATGCATATGAATACAACACAAGGTGCTCAACACAGATCACATAGCAAAATAATTTGAGATGTTTTCTTCTTATTTTTCTCTTTCATTTTCTCTTCTGAACTCAGTTATGTATTTATTTTCTATAATCTGCTAAATTTCAAGGAGCTGCTTTGATCTATGTATATCTACGTACATTTTCCCACTGCTACTGTTTTATTATTAGCTTTGTACACTTTCATGTGTCTTTATCTATCAACTGTATTACCAAAGATGCTACTGTATAAACTCTCTAGGCAAAATAAATATTAGACATTAGACTCACAAGGAGTCTTCAGGATAGGAGAACTCTGGGAAAGACAGAATTCTGATTCATCTTCTTCTGAGTACATGCTTAAAATAGGTCAGCTGAATCATCTGGAGGTTATTATCTTTCCCAGGGAACTTCAGAGGGAATCAGGAAAATTAATTTAGGCTGGATAGCTAATTCTGAGGTGGATAAAACTGGGAGGGGACGGTATTTTTTCTACCTCACTAAGAGAAGACAGGTATCCCTCAAAAGCCATATTAGTAAAGACAGTATACTAATGATTCAAACCAAAAAAGTGTCTCTGTCTCAGAATATTTCAAATGGAAGGAAAATGGTGTTTTGGAAAATAGTAACTGCACATTACATTATTACGCAGCCTGAATGGGCGGAAGAAGTGAGCTTTTGAGCTCCCCCAATCCCACGATGTCCCACAGCAGTCTAGGGCCACTGCATCGCTTTCCACTTGAAAAAGCAGTCTTCATTAGAAATAAGCAAAATTGCTTATTTTCAACATAAACCACCTAACAGTAGGACTGGGCAAACAATCTTCGCATGCAAATCAATTGCAGACAGATTTCATGCAGTAAGGAAATCCCAGCCCATCCAAAGCCTTCACTTTTGTAATCTCCTGGAGTGTTTTGAATCAGTTTATGGCAGCTTCACACAATTTTCATGACATTAACTGCTGTAAAGTGAACTAAAACCGTTACAGAAATGACCACACCAAATCAGCTGAGGGTGAGAATATAATATTCAGAGGAGTGTTGCAGACATAAAGAGCTCTGACCTACAGCTGCCCAGCTGCTTCTTTGAGAAAATTCCTGTTGTCCATAATGTTACGTGCCCCTGTGCCTTGTCCCCTTTGCTGTTGAGGCATGCTGCTTTGATATTAAAGAAATGTCTGTATTTAAGACCTGCAGGATGAATCAGGGAAAACTTTCCTTCTCCAATCTCCTTTTCAAAGAGGTGAAAATCTGTGCATTTCAACAGTCTTCAGCAAAAGATGAAAATAACGGATTCAGGTTTGGGAAATTGAGGTCTTACACTATTACCTCAACCCCCAAAAAAATCTAAACAGGAGAAATAGCTTACCAGGATTTTGTTTTATGAAACTTCGGTTTCTGTTTCCTTCCCTTTCCCTTAGGTTTCATTGTAGCTAAGGATATCAAATCAGTGGTCTTCTAACAGGAGGAAAGTCTGACACCACCACCTACATTTCCATTGTAGACTAACTTAAATGACCATTGGAATTTTATTTTTTTCTCTGTTGAGATGATATACATGAGGTTCAACAAGGCCAAGTGCAGGGCTGGTCCTGTACCTGGGTCAGGGCATCCCCCAGTATCAATACAGGCTGGGGGATGAAGGGATTGAGAGCAGCCCTGTTGGGAAGGATGTGGGGTAACTCGAAGATGAAGAGCTGGACATGAGCCAGCAATGTGTGCTCGCAGCCCAGAAACCAATTGCATCCTGGGCTGCATCAAAAGAAACGTGGCCAGCAGGTCGAGGGAGCTGATTCTGCCCCTCTACTCTGCTCTCGTGAGACCTCACCGGGAGTACTGTGTCAAACTCTGGAGCCTCAGCATAAGAAGGACATGGACTTGTTGGAGCAGGTCCAGAGGAGGGCCACAAAAATGATGAGAGGGTTAGAGCACCTCTGCTGTGCGGACAGGCTGAGAGAGTTGGGGTTGTTCAGCCTGGAGAAGAGGAGGCTCTGGGGAGACCTTATAGTGGCCTTCCAGTATCTGAAAGGGGCCTACAGGAAAGACGGGGAGGGACATTTTATCAAGGAGGGCAGCAATAGGATGAGGAATAACAGATTTAAACTGGAAGAGGGGAGGTTTAGAATAGATATTAGGAATAAATTCTTTACTGTGAGGGTGGTGAGACACTGGAACAGGTTGCCCAGGGAAGTTGTGGGTGCCCCATCCCTGGAGGTGTTCAAGGCCAGGTTGGATGAGGCTTTGAGCAACCTTGTCTAGTGGGAGGTGTCCCTGCCCATGGCAGGAGGGTTGGAACTAGATGATCTTTGAGGTCCCTTCCAACTTTAACCATTCTGTGATTCTATGAAAATTGCTGCTCAGTCAAGAGCCTTTCCTTTCCACTCTTTAGTACTGCAGTCGTTACTGCTACCACAGCAGTAAAACAGTAAATAAGTTAGTCCTACAAAAGAGATGGATGGGAATTAAAATATTTAAATCACCCAGCTGTCCATGGAGACCTCATTAGTACCTAGTTTGCCTGTGAAAATACCACGTTTCAGAAAGCCATCGTGTTATTACCTCACTTGCAATACAAACACTGCTGTGCCATGACTCTACATGAACCCCAGAAAACCTGTTGCAAACAGACTGGTCTAGATTTCCTGCACAGCAGGAAAGAAGTCCAAAAACTGACAGAATAGCTGAAGTGGCAGCAAGTAAAACAGAGCCTGATTCTACCAGTTTCTACTATTTCAAGGGGTCTTACAAATCTGGATACAGTGACCCCAGATCAAATCCTTATTCACTTAATAACCGACCACTTCTTTTGAAAAACATTTTTCTTGGTCTGATAAATTAAAATTATATAAAGTATGGCTAACATTATTTTTAATTCCTTTATTTCACTATTTTGAAAAGTTGCCTTAAAAGAATTAAACTGATGTTTTTCAAAGGTGACTTGCCTTGGCCTGAGTCCATTCCCATTGCTACGAGTGCTAACTGACTTATTAAGAAAGAAAATCCTGAGAGGGATAGAGCTAATTCTGATTCTTTTGGCTTTCTTTCTTTCTCATTCAGAAATTAAAATTAAAGACGTACCCACATACAGAAGCCGTAGAAACTAGCTGCTGTTCAGTGACCACTGAACACTTTCAAATTCACATCCTAAATTCTCATTTGAAATAAAACTTGTCTTCAAAACTTTTCATGCTATAATATTTTCAGTCTAATGAATAATTCTGCTTATGAAATGGGAGTCCAGAATAACTTACAGGTTACTCAAAGATTTAGGGAGCTGAGTATATATCATGTGAAATGAACTCTCCTCCATCTCCCACACTGTTGGTGTAGGTATGTTTATAAAGTGTGTTTTTCTATTCTTTTTTCCTGGATAGCTTTAAAAGGATGGGACAGAAGGTTTAGATCTATTTTCACCTCTTCTGCAGTGGAGCATTCAGGTATTAGCAGCATGACACTCGCCAGCAGATCACTGCTGGTGGACTCCATCTAACCTTACTTCAGCCATCTAAAAATTATGTCTACTTCAAGTTACTGACCTGTATTTAAAGGACAGACAAGTGCACTTCTGAAGTACGACTCCAACCACCTTTCCTTGACACCCAGCTTAGGACAAGATGAACCGTCATCTTCAGCCACTTATCTACCACTGACAAGAGAAACTAAATAGCTTGCACAGACATCTAAATTTCTGGGCAGGTGAGATGAAACTCAGCCTGTCTGTTCATTCACAGTAGATTTAACTTGTGCAATTTCCTTAGCGATACAATATCATGCCTGGATTTGCATCTCCAAGCTTAAGGACTGTACAGTAAAATGCAAAAGGGGGGCTTTGAAGAAATCACTTCAAAAGAGCTTTAAAGAGTTTGAATTATTTTTCCTGCCACTAACTTCCCTTGATTTCCCACCAAGACCCATGAAACTTGAAAAGACTGCCTATCTCTTCTGCATGTTTAATATATTCCTCTCCCCTCCAAAGCATCTGTATCATACACAGAGAGAAATGTGTTTTTATAAACAACTCCGCAGTCAGCAGGAGGTGAGATGATAGCTAGCTGGTGAGGCACCAGTTAAAGACAAGATCTTCCAACATTACAGAAGATGGAGTCAGATGAGCCTAACTCCAAGAGGGTTTTGATTTTTATCTTAATAGTTCTCTGTCCCTGCATGGCTTTGAGTAAAACACCATAAGAAAAAGGAAAAAAAAAGCTGCAGTGTGGGACAAGAACTTTTTTTTTTAGTATTGTGTTTGCGGGAAGAATCTGATCCAGAAGCAATTATAGTTTATCTGCTCTGCTGGCCATCAGAAGAGATTGAGATCAGATAATGAACAATTAAAACTTGCCACCTCTGTTAGATTTGTTTTACAGTCTGTCATGTTAATAATACTTTAAAAAAAAATCAAATCAAAAAGCAAAGTTGGATTTCTTACTGCAATCAAATAAGCAGTCTTAAAAGCAAAAGCTGGCTGGCAGTTTATATGTCTTTCATAGTCACTGTATCCTCAGTGTGACAAAAAAAGCCAGAAAACAAATGTTGAAAAGGACACCTTGGGGAGACCTTCAAAGACTATATTCTTTTACAATCCATGCCATGCAATTTACATATTTATTTAAATTCTGTGTGTGTTCGCGTGTGTGTATGAGTATACCATGGAACATTTGGAATTCTTCATCTCATTGGTGAAACATTTATTCTTTCATATTTACATCATTCCCCATTAACAGCCGCACAAATAACCTATCTCAAACTGCTGCCAGAAAGGTTCACTTGACAGTTTTCTGACACTCTCCACACTCAATATGAGTACATCATCTCCTTCATGTCTTCTAAAAGCATTCTGGTCCCAGATTTTATTGCTATGTAAACTTAAACCTAAAAAACCCTAAAAAAATAATAAATGTGTCGGTAATTTTTACTCTGTTTTTAATATCTATTTTTTAATAGAGCTCCCAACCAGCTAGATCTCTTTTATTGTACCTATATCACTACTGTTGACAAAAACCTTCATCATTTAAAGTCGTAACTATGAATAAAAACCTAAAAAATAGGAATGAGTAATGTGTGTACTTTTTTAAAAAATGGACATCTGAATGGAGCCTGGGACATCCCTCATTCCCTGAGGAAGAGGAGGTGTATTACAGTGTTCTAACTACTGTTCCCCTCTGGTCTTGGATAGACATTTCTCAGGGGACTTCAGGGGACTTAGTGACATTAATGCCACTGCAAACAAGAGAAAAGCAAATGCTATTTTTCTTCAAACAACCTTTTTCTTCAAAGCTGTAACTCTGACTTGAGCACTTTACCAAGATAAACAGCTTCATTACAGATAAAGGCGGTGGTGTTTGCTTGAGTGGGAAAGAAATGAGAGTGGAGTTATAACAAACATCCAGCCAGTTTAGCCACTTAGTTTTAATCCTATTATCTCTTCCACTCATTCTCCTCTGCTGCAAGATAACATTTCCTAGTAAAAATAATCCAAGCTGTAATTTCATCTGTCATAACAGGGATAAGACAAAGTTTCTGCGCTACTTCAATGGCACTCAACCCCTATTTCAAAAAAGCAGGTGGGACTTTGGTGGTGTGAAGTCTTGTGCTGCAAGATTTGCTTCCACCCTACAAGAGATTAAGTGACCGGAACAGAATGATGTGCTAACAGGGAAATGGTTGGAAGGTGAAGGTGCCAAGTTAGGCCAGAGGAAGCTCTTGATTCAGCCCTCTGTCACCAGTGTGCCCTTGGGGAAATCACCTCATTTCCTCCTACAAATATGCAAGTGGCACAGGCATGCAGGGTCATACTTTCAGAGGGCTCTATTCTTACTAAAATAAACACACTTTTTATTAAAGTCACTATTTAAAGAGCTGTTTCAGGTTCAAACATTTCAGCCACGTAGACATAGACTGATTATTATTTTTCTGGTGCTTTTCCAAGCAGCTCCCTTTTAGCATCTGTGCTTTTTTCTTCAGAAATCTGTGCTCCTTGCAGATTGAACTTTAAATGTACGATGTATGCTTACAAATACTTAAAGGGAGAGTGCCGGGAGGATGGCACCAGTCTTTTTGCAGTGGTGCCCAGTGAGAGGACAAGAGGCAACGGGCACAAACTTGAACATAGGAAGTTCCATCTAGACATGAGGAGGAACTTTTTTCCTTTGAGGGTGGCAGAGCACTGGAAGAGGCTGCCCAGAGAGGTGGTGGAGTCTCTGACTCTGGAGACATTCCAAACCCACCTGGACGCCACCCTGCGCAACCTGCTGTAGGTGTCCCTGCTCTGGCAGGGGGGTTGGACTAGATGATCTCCAGAGGTCCCTTCCAACCCTGCTGATTCTGTGATTCTGTAATTCTGAAGTATCACCATGATTTCTCTGCTGAAAGTATCTGTTGATTTCTCTTACACTACTCTTGCCCTTCAAAGTGGCCTGGTAAGAACTTTTGCTTGGGTCTCAGTACCCTCCAGTTTGGGATCTGCTGCTCCTTAGTTTCCCCTCTGTAAAATGTGTAGTTTAATACATACTCTCCCAACTTCAGTTAGTCACATCTATTAACTGCAAATTCATTAAGGCAAAATCAATGATGGAACAGCAATGTGAGTGTCCTTAATTTTGGTTGATCTTGTGCCACCTGTACTTTAATACAAATCATAGAATAAAAGCAATATTTATTAAATGACTTTTGAACTCCCAAGGGCAGATAATAAATGAGAGGGGAGCAGAGTAATGAAGAATGTGAGGGTAAACTAAACAAGGTGAGATTCACTGTGAGATTCAAAAACAATACACATCCCAGATACTGAATGGGGCAGTGAAACTTAGAAAGTCCCGATCTGATGATAAAGCATAGCAAGCATCGATGCCACGTGCAACAGCACCTGAGGACAAATACATAAAAGGTCTTTCTGGATGTCAGTGCAGCAACTGTAGCTGGAATACCGAAGGCATCTGCAGGTAATTTATTAGAAAGATATTGGCAAAAATTTCACAGAACAGCAGTTAAAATAATTAGAGGGCAGGAAGGATTGATTTGCTAGGAAAGAATAAAAGAGCTAGCTATAACCTAGATAGCCACAGCTGTAGTAAGAAGGAATAGGATAGAATAATAAGAAATTCAACTGCTTGTCATAGCTAATGTTGCTGTGTTCTGCAGAATTTCCAAGCTGGACACATATTTCAGAACACCCATGCAGCACAGACAATAATGTACTTTCATTGCCTGGGGGCTGAAAATGTTTTTGGGCTTAAACTGTCTTTCTTGTTCTAAATCTGACAAGGGCCCCACACAGTGAAACCCTTGGGAGGTATTGATGTGTCCTCTTTCCTTTGCCAGCTACGCCCATTTGAAACCAGTCAACACAGAGCCAGAAATGGGTTTGCGGAGATCTGTAACAGGCATAATTAAGCTTGATGTGCACATAGTATGAATGCAAATGGGGGGTGGGGGTGGGGAGGGCAATGAAGAAACAGCAGAACAAGTATTAAAATAGTGGTCTGTATTGATAGCAAGCACCATTCCCAAGACACTGCTCCCGGGACACTGTTCCCAGATGCCCAGTTGAGGAATGTGTCGTTGATGTGACTCCCACAAGGCTTTCCCTCTGATCAGAGCGCAGTGCAGATGATCTGTCAATGGAAAACATTGCGTCCCAATACCAGGAAGATGGCAACACCGTGGCAGTATATCACGTATGCCATTTCTTTTCCTTTTAATCCAACAGGAAAGCAGATACATATTTCAAACAAACAAGGGAAAACAGGCCATGAGCAGCAACCTTAACTAAGATTTATGGAGTCTGAAACAAGCAAGATTCTTAAGCAAAGACCAACCAACTGATAATGATGATAAAGGTCTCAGTCTCTTGTAAACTGGGACTTCAACTGAAGTTTTACCAAAAAGACCACTTCTTGCCACTGCAAGTCATTAGAACAATGCACAACATGAGTGTCTCTAAAGGTCTTCCTGCTGCTGAAAACCAGATGAGAAAATAGCAATGGTTGGTTGATGCTGCATATATTTCAATAAAACTAAGGTGATGATCGGCTCATTATGCAGCAAGATATAGTTGAATTATTAGCTTCAGTGGCATCTCCAACCATGTTTTGAAGAGTTCATGCCAAGCAGTATGAGGCTGATGTTACTTTGACAAATACAAATAGAAAGAAACAAAAAACCCTACCTGAAATTCTAACTTATTCATGCAAATTACCTCTAAGAAAAAGTTGTCCATCTGATATACCAAAATGCAATATCCACAGCCTATGCATTTAGCTCAGTGCAGAGCAAATAATCCCCATTTTTCTGAAGTTAAAGTGTAAATACACATCGGTTTGTCAGGTCAGTTATGTAGATATTACTTCAGTTCATCTAGGTAAATACTATCCTCGTTATCCAACATAGCTACCAGTGACTTCTGGTCAGAAGGTTAGGAGCGATCGCAGTCATTAACTGCCACACCACTGCTATCTCTGTTGACTTTTGACCTTAAAGTCAAGTCAGGTTTGCCTGGCTCAGCGCTTGGAAGTCGGTGATCCAGTGAATGGCACTCCTCCTTCTGACTGCGAAGTGAACTGGTGCCCTGCTCGTGGTGGGAAGGAGCGCTTTGCTTCTGAAGGTGCCAGCTGTTGGACAAGATGTAATCCTGAGGTCCTGACCATTTGTTCATTAAGCATTCTCTACTACTTCTTGCAAGATGTTAGAGTGAACTCCTCCTGCTTGAAAATTCACATCTTCCCTAACCATATGTGTTTATATTTTCAGCTGGATACAACTTTCTTGTCCGCTTTGTTCCCGAAAACACCTGTGTAAAGCTTCTGAGCTGATTGAACCGACAACCACAAGCTAAAGAGCAAAAACACAGCAGCAGGGAGTTTCACGACCTATGCTCCCTGTGGATCGCCACTATACCAATTACGGAGTATTGCTGCGTTCAGATTATTAACTGGTGCACAGCAGCTGGGAGCGTGCTCCATTTCACCGCTAGCCATGTATACTATCCGTTGTACCGTGCTCCAGAACCTGCAGTCTGAAAGTCGCTACAGGAGAGCAGTGACTTTCAAGAGGTGTTATTAACTACACTTCGTTGTTACCCAAGTAGAGAGACTAATGAAACAAAGCTTCATTAAAGAACTTCACCGGATCTTTAAGTATCTTGTAGCTCTCAGCAGATTCAAGGGCAGACTTAGAGGTTATGATTTTACAAAGAGGTACAGGGCCCTTTCTCTGGCTTCAAGGCCAAGTGGCACGGCACAGTCACCTGCGCAGTGACCCTCTCTTCCACTCCAAAAACCACGTGGTCTCATCCGCTCTGCCTGATGCAGATAGCCCAGGCATTGTCCAGGAGAGCGTCAGATGGCACGAGCCAAAACCACAGCAGGGACTCTGCAAAAAGTGGGATGGTATAGACAGGGATGGAGCACTGTTTGATTTCATGCCTTAGCTCTCTGCGGTTCACTTCTATAGACAAAACCTGACAAAAAGATGCCTGGGTTCCTGATGGGCTGTGCTCTGGGACTGCGTGTATGCTACACCCAAAAAGAATGATAAATCTGGGAGCAGCCAGAAGATCCTGGAGCTTTGAGTTCACCAGCAACAGTCCTGCAAGAAAAAAATCAGTTGATTCAGACTGAAACAAAAGAACATTAAAAGTTTAATTAAACTCAAATTTCCAGGTAACTAGAAATCGTGGATTTTAGCCAAATCTAGCTTGATTCTCTCCCCTGCTAGGAAGAAGACAATATTAGCGCTAGCAATACTCTAAATCTTGTAAATGAGTTTAAGTCATGCAAAGAAACAACTTCCAGCTGAGATAAGTTTGACCCAGGTCAATGCAGGGAAAACTCCCGTTAGTCTGCAGTCTAAATGAGAAGCCTGCTTCAGGCTCAACTGCAGTAATAATTCATAGCCTATACAGCCAGTCCAGCCACCACATGGAGTGGAAATTGCAGAGTGGCTAAAGCCACCTATTGTATATAGACGTATTTAACTCCTCTACTCTGCCCTGGTGAGGCCGCACCTGGAGTACTGTGTCCAGTTCTGGGCTCCTCAGTTCAAGACAGACAGGGAACTGCTGGAGAGGGTACAGCAGAAGGCTATAAAGATGATTAGGGGGCTGGAACATCTTTCTTATGAGGAAAGGCTGAGGCACTGGGGTCTTTTTAGCCTACAGAAGAGAAGGCTCAGAGGGGGGGATCTCATCAATGTTTACAAATACTTAAAGGGAGGGTGTTGGGAGGATGGCACCAGTCTTTTTGCAGTGGTGCCCAGTGAGAGGACAAGAGGTAACGGGCACAAACTTGAACATAGAAAGTTCCATCTAGACATGAGGAGGAACTCCTTTCCTTTGAGGGTGACAGAGCACTGGAAGAGGCTGCCCAGAGAGGTGGTGGAGTCTCCGACTCTGGAGACCTTCCAAACCCTCCTGGACGCCATCCTGTGCAACCTGCTGTAGGTGACCCTGCTCTGGGAGAGGGGTTGGACTAGATGATCTCCAGAGGTCCCTTCCGACCCCTGTGATTCTGTGATTCTGTGATTCTGCCAAGCCTTGACTGGCAGTCACAGAGGCCAGGTTCAATTTCTGGAGTCTTAAGTAAATGGTGACTTCAACTCTACTAAGAAACCCAGGAACATTTAGTGAAGATATTTGATTACTCACTGTCATAGCTCTTCGTCCGTAAGTGTTGATTAAGGTGGCTAAAAACAGCAGTCTTATTTACAAGATAAAAGGAAAACAGGAGGACACAGGGGGCAATATAAACCACCAGCTATTCCTTTTCCAACCAATCCCTAAAACTCTTCTCTCGTACCTTTGGTGACTCAGTTGCTTCTCTTGATGAGACATGCAGCTGTGTCCCATCTCCTCTACAGCACACATAGAGTTTGCTTTTGTCATATTTCTATCCTCTTCAATTTTGGTTCTCTTTACCCCTTCTATATGAGAAATATTTATAATGTTCACTTTTTTTTCTAGTACTACACTTGGAATACTTTAGTAGTGAAGATTGACCCAAAGGAGCTTTAAATGGCTGTCATAGCAGCCTCACATGTCACAGCAGTGTCACTCTGCACCTCTTTCACATAGACAAGATTCTGCAGGGGGAAAGCAGGATGACTACAGTAATACCTGCACTGGTAGCATTTACATTGGTTGGAATAAAACAATAATATTTTTACTTAGTATTGATCTAATTGATTTTCCTTTCTCTGCACAAGACTTAAATTCTCTGACATTTTTTTCTGACTGAAACACACTGAATTTATTGGCTGCTCCTGGAGACACCTGGCAAACTATTTCTTTCCGTTGCAGAACTTCCAGACAAGCTTCTGTGCCACCATTGCTCATGACAATTGTGAGTGAGAAACCTGGCATCTCTTTTGCTTACAGAGCTGAGCAGCAACTATATAGGTCACTGGTAATTGTAAGGCTATGGAAGATCAAACCAAGAAATTGCTGGAAAGCTGATGAAACCTTTATGTGATAACAAAGACTATTATTACTCAAAGCAGACATTTAGTCAAAGGAAGGAAACCAGAAACAAATAAGCAAGTTTGAAAGGTAGGATATGTTCTCAGAAAATGCAAAAGAGTTTTGAATCATAGGAGAAAACAGATATTTAAGCTCTTTTCACATAATTCAAGATCTCTCCAATATAGGCACCTACATCTGAGTTAGACTACATACTTAGACTAATTTTTAGTTAACAGAACATCCTTTAATATTAATAGGTGCTTATAGGAAAGAGTTTCTTACTGAGGTAGACAAAGGAAAATAACCTTAAACAAGCCTATTTCCTTCACTATATCAGAGCCCAGAGTAACTGGCTCAGATGGAAACATCTAGACTTTCTTGTGGTAGGAAAGATCCTGCTCTAAGACACTCTCTCTGGTATCCCACACGGATTCAGTTTCCACAGACATTTCCTGGATTAGTTCTATAATTTATGAGTGTTGACAATTAGAAGGGATGAAAAATGGAACAGATCAAAAGACAGCTTATTCTCTTCTCCAAAATTGAGATTATTGAGTGAAAATTAATACAAATTTTGAAATAGTTGACTGAAACCCAAGAATGTCACTATAAAATAAAATCTCAGTGCCAAGTGGAAGGGGTAGCTGTGTTGTTGCAAGCCTCCCTCCTCTTCAGACTGCATCTTCCCTTATCAGACTGCATCTTCCATGTTGTGTTGCATCGTGGCCAAAAACCACATCTCATCATGAAAAAAAGGGCGATTAATCAAAATTCAGTTTTATTTGAAAATCAGTTTTGACAGAATGTCTTTTAGCAGTCTCAGGTTAGTCTCCTAAACCCCTTGTCTTCCCTTGCTTACCACCCCATGCCCACATCACAGGTCTTTCTCAGGCCTTCAACAGCAATAAATAACAACAGTGGTAACAGCATAAATACAGCAAAGTCATATCCAGCCACTCTCTTGCTCCTGGGAAGAAAGGAGAGAGGCTGTGCAGCTCAATGTCACCACCTAATACAACCTGCACACTGCCCTGGGAGAGTGGTTATGGGCAGGAGGGCTACAGACCCCTTTACCCTGACAACTTTGTCTCAGCATTTTCCAGTATAGTAGCTGGCCATAACAGAAGACTTTGCAAAATATTCTGGCAAATGAAAAAGTCAACTTGATACGAAAGAAAAGAAAGGGTTATGTTTGCTGAACACTCCCCAGCTAGCTTGGGATGCATAATTAAACATGAGGATGCAGCCCAATATTTCGTCTCATAGAGAAAGGTACATGGCAGCTGAACAAGATTGCATTGCTGTGATTTGTACCTTACTGTCTTCATCCAGCAGGACCAGAAAACTAACCATCCTTCATGGTTTAGCTACTCATCTGCTTCAAGGGTAATGCTGTCCGTGATATATTTTTGCTATTTAGAGTCCAATTATCAGTGACAGAGGGAAATCTTGGCAGTTCTGCCAGGGCCACTCTTATTGTTGCATGAACAGCCAAAGAAAAGTAGTTGCTCTAGGGCAGCTCCATTCATAGAATCATAGAATCACAGAATGGTTAAAGTTGGATGGGACTGTAAAGATCATCTAGTTTCGACCCCCCTGCCATGGGCAGGGACACCTTCCACTAGACCTGTTTGCCCAAAGCCCCGTCCAACCTGGCCTTGAACACCTCCAGGGATGGGGACTCCACAGCTTCCCTGGGCAACCTGTTCCAGTGTCTCACCACCCTCAGAGTAAAGAATTTCTTCCTAATATCTAATCTAAACCTGCCCTTTTTCAGGTTAAAATCGTTACCCCTCATCCTATCACTACATGCCCTTGTAAAAAGTCCCTACGCATCTTTCCTGTAGGCCCCCTTTAGGTACTGGAAGGCTGCTATAAGGTCTCATGTCCATTTTTGGGAAGCTGGTCCAGAGATAAAGAAGGCAGCACCAGGGAAATGGCACACCTCACTTCCTCCGTGACACGAGTTCTTTCCTGCTTTTGACACTTACAGCTGTCAAAGACCATTATATAGATCTCATGACAACACTACAATATAGTCTAAGACTGCCCAACTGGTTTTCTGCAACAGCATGGTGTGCTGCAAGAAAGTATTAGTGACTATCGTGTGGATCCTGATTCATTAAAGCACACTCTGAACGTACTATTTGGATGGAGCTCCCCAAGAGAGATGCACACAGGAGATGACCGCTATTGCATACCTCAGTAAAGTTTCAGCATGTGATGGACTTCTCAGATATCCAGTCCTGTCACAGCTGAACACACCTGAACACAGAAAACTGGTCTATGGACTTCAAGAGTCTTCAAGGATAACCATCTTCAGAGGGAGGTATATTTTGATTTAACAGGATTTAAGTGCTTAAATTGGAATGCAGGACATAATTCCTTTGGGAGATATGGTTGTTAGTCTTTCCATGGCTCTGTTTTCAATCTTTTCTCGCACTTGTGGGTCCCCTCAAACATTAGACCAGACTGTAAATCCACCTAGAGTCCATGCCCAGACCCCAGGCCCTGTTTATCCAGCCTCCATCTCCCACCTTGGGTCTCTCTGATCACCTCCTACTTGCTGTCTAGTCCAGCTTGAAGTTCACTGGCATATCACTCACACAGACACAGACAGAGAAGAAAGCAAAGTCACACAGAAAATAGCTAGAAATAGAGTTTGATAAGAAGATAGGACAGATTGCAACAATCAGGATAATTTTGTTTCCCTTCTTCTTATCAGATACAAAATTCTTTAGGTACTGTCTTCAAGGGTATATGCTTGAGTGGATTCATCAGTTGCCCAATGATCGGTGACTGGTCTGTGTTAGTGGCTCTATTATCTGCGTTACAGTTTATGTATCTGTGTGTTTAATTATGATTTTTCCTGTACCTTGTCTTTGTCTTTTACGCTGAACAGCTATTAGCCAGATGGCCTTAAAAACCAGTTGCCATTACAAATAACACATATGAGGAGATGCTGAAATATTATAAATGATCTGTCTGTAATCTAACGACATTTTTCCACTGCCCCTCATGTCATTTGTAAATGTTGCACAACTAACACACTACAACTGATAGCTGCTAGAGATCTCACAAGCTCTCACTAATCATGACCTAAATAGGGTCATGCCAAATACCCATTCAAATGTGATTAAGACATTCCTAAGTCAGGATAGATAGTAGAGGGGAAAGAAGGAAATCTGAGTATACAAAGATGAAACCTGACAACAGCAGTTAGCATCTGTATTGTAAAAGAACCATTGCAATTACTCTATTTGGCTTTTTAATTTTGATATGCTACATGGAATACACGATGGATGTTACCTATGGTTGCTTCTGATCTTTCTTGTGCCTATTTTCCTGGAGTATGTTTGTGTGTGTGTGTGTATGCATGTGTGTGTCTGTGTAGAATAGTTTTTGAGCCAAGCATCCTCGAAAAATTACAATGATAAGCCCTGACAGAAACATAACTGTCTCTGTTGAGTCAGCTCCTTCGCCCCAGATTTGCTGTTTCAGCCTTGCAAGCAGGGGTTTACAGAGGCCACACTAAAATAATCTCATTCTCGTCTTTTAAAATTTATCTAGATAGAAGAATCTTGAAGCGATGTCATGTCTGCATGGAAGCAAAACATTAGCAATCATATCAAGAGGAATATATGAGGAGAGGATTAATATTTATGTCTCAGTTTACTGTGTCTGGAAATGAGACACTGCATCCAAATATGGTAATTTTAGCAGGTGAGTTTCTGATCTCAGATATTCTGATACAAATTAAGATGACTGACTTGAATTTAGATTCATTTGCATAAATGAAAGCAAAATAGAAAAAAAATATTAACTCCTATCTAATGAATTCTGAGACACAGTACAAGGATCAGACAGTTAAAGACTTGTCCATTGCTTGAGAGATTCCCCTTCTGACAAATGAAGATTCCTTTGGTTTTTTTAACAGGAAGAAGTAAGTCTGGAAATGAGAATTAAATGGGTGGGTCTTTTACTCTAGCCTCATTTGAGGAGGCCTATGATCCTCGTCACGTACACAAAGATGTTTACACGTCCTTTGAACCGGTCGTCATGGTTCAGTGCAATATCAGCTTCACAGTGCTACGATCTGCGTCAACATCCTTTTCAGCTGCGTCCTAAGACCTCAGTCATAGTTCACTGATGAACCCATGTAGTGGGGCCTCAGGCTGTTCAAGCAATAATGATGTTATATATGATTCTGGGAATTTGACTTCTACAAAAGCCTAGAAGAAACCCAAAGCTACCTGTCTAGCAGTGTCTGAAACACCGTAGCTCTTCCATGAGTCTGGATCTTCTGAACACATGATCAAAGTCCCATGACAACATAACCACACTTGTGATTACCAGTAATTAAGGCAACATTCAGGCCTATACTGACCAGTAGAACCTGAGAAGAAATAATTATTTTCCAGCATGACAGATTTAACGGGCAATTAGCTGTTAGAATACTAGCAAAACACAATTTACAAACCTGTTCCCATTATTATTTTTCTCATAAATATTTTTGCTTCAATTGACAATTTTACTCATCTTAACTTGATATTTTATTACAAATCATTAGTAAAGCTTCTGTGTGGCACTAAGAGGGGAGCAGATTCCCTGAGATCCCACTGTGTGTACCAAATAATGGTATTTCTCCGTTTATAATAAAATTTTGAAGTATCTCCACTGAAGCCCACAGCATGCAGTGCAGTAGCACAGATCTCCAAATTAAAAAATTAATGTGCCATGTTAGGAGATGCCTGATAAAGCTGTGATGATATTGCAGTAATAAATATGACAGGTCATGGACACCAAGAAGATTATCTTGAAGGCAAGAACACAGCCAGCACGTCACATGTATGTGCAAGTATTCTCAGGAGCAGATAAACTGTGTACTTTTTCTCCTGTTACTGGCTTGTCTCCCTTCAGGATTCTGTAAATATTAACTCGGGTAAAGATAACAAGATGAGCCCTTCATCTTTCCAAGTACAGTTGTTCTTCTGTCAATGTCAAGAGAGGAAGCTCAGAACTATTTTGCAGATCTTGGCTTTTTCGCAGGACTGAGCCCAGGAATGGGCACATCTTGGCTGTAGAAATGGAACAGTGGTGATGGTAAGTAGGGAGAAAATGGGTTCACACCACTATTAAGCCATTGACAGCACTGGTATTCTAAGAATGCAATTACATGAGGTGTTATCTCAAAGACAATTTTGTGTACTTTTTCTAAATATCATCATATATTTGACGTTCCGGCTTCAACTCCTTATGGAAAACAAGAACGTTTTTTTCCCATCTCAGCAAAGTGAGGAGTAACTGCTTGCTCGCTTCAGTTCAGTAGCTCAGTAGCAAACATGTGATGAACATAAATAAAAATGTACACTTCTGTGGCATGACACAGTCTCAGGACAGCATATCAGCCGTCCAATACGCACAGCTCTACAGCTGTCCATCGACATACACCAGCTCACAGCGGCCAAGGGTTGGGTCCCAAAACTGGTTATTTTCATGTTGAGGTCATGAGGGGAACATAGGTTTTATTGGCTTCTCCTAGTAAAAATGTATCGCAGTCAAAGTCTAAGGAATCCAAAAGGTCCTCTATGCAGGTTTATGGGCCGAGGGGTTTTTTGGGCAAAATAAATATCCCAGAAGAGTGTAAAACACACTGCCTGTCAGTCTTCTTGAGCCACAGCTGTTTGATCAGATCTTGTCAGCCCTTTTTAAAGACCTCAGCATGAGAAATATGTAAGACATATTACTCCCAGGAGGCTTTACAAGAGCATATCTACAAACCAGACAGGAAACTCATCCTCTGCTATCTACATCCTCCCCATCCCTCACCCCAAAACAGGATTTCTGCAGCAGTATAACATGGACAAATTAACAGGACTAACACAATTGCACAGAATACCAGTAATACTAAGACAAACCTTCACACCAGTTTCTGTCCTCAGCTGTTAAGGTGCCTGCAGAAGCAAATGTCTCATGATTAAAATTGTACACACCACAGGTCACAGGGGAGACCTTTGTTCATCTGCACAGACATCATTTTGCATAGTAGTGTTTCAAATGGCAAAGGAGAAAACATGTCATATAGGTTTTTATTTAGCCCAAATGCTGTTAAATTATTCAGGTCATTATTAAAATATGAAACAAGATTCAAACAGAAAAAACAGTTTAATTTTTAAACAGGGAGCATTTAAAACTCTTTATTTGGGTGGAATACATCATTCCAGCATGGCTTTTAGCAGTACAAAGGTCAAGATTCCAACCCGGGTGGAATGTTAAACTAAAGGACATGCATGCAAATCCAAAATACCAAAAATAAGAGTGAAAACTTTTAAATAGTTTGTTTCAATCTCATTAAATAATCGTCATATTACACAAGATACTCAATATAAATTCTCCCGAGGCACCAGTGATGTTAAGGATGAATTCACATTGCCTGAAGTGACAACGGAAGTTTGCCATCTAGTCTAAGCTGATTTTTCTCTCTCCATAGTCAGCAGAGAGAAACAGGTGCTTCCAGATGGTGAATCATTCTTCCTACCTTAAGGGATAACGTACCCTCTGCATCCTCTTTTTCTCTTTTGACTATAGGAAGAGCCCAGTCACTTTTAGTAGCCTAGCCTACTTTTTAGACTATTCATTTAAATTTTAGGTGGTCAAAATAAGCTGATGCAAATCCCACCGTACTTATAAGAAATGCCACAATAAACACAGTAACTTGATGTAGTGTTCATTGACCAATCTAATTAGAAATTTAACTTATCTAGAACTTCAGCTGTCACTGAGACTAGAATTAAGTGAATAACTGATTTTTCCACTGAAAAGGCAAAAGGAAAAAATAGATACAATCAAATAAATTCAAATTCTAGATTTAGTTTAGTTCGATCCAAACCAAGACTTTGAATTTTCTACAGATTAAAAAAAATAATGTTTCAAATTTAACAAATTATTTCATTCAGTGATAGAGGATGAACTTTACATGGATTTTGGGAAGAGGGGGGTTGTGTTACAGACTGCATAGACAAGGGTAAGTAGCACATGAGGCTTTCTGCAAACTAGCAGAAGCTCATATTCATGTGTGATTTCTACCATCCACAGATCCTGAACATCAACGTGGCACTGTGGAAGCAATTCATAAAGTTGCTAGACTAACATTGGTGGGAATTTCTAAATGCAAACCATGTAGAACAGCACCGTTAAATGAGGTGTTGGTTCTGTGCCCATCAAACCCCGCAGAGAAACCTGTGCCGATTTCAATGCATGAGGAACTCAATGAGAGGAATAATCTCATTTTAGGAAAGACTCTTAAAATAGACAGTAAAAATACATTTTTCAAGAAAGCTGAATCATAGGAATATCTGGAATATGGATCCCTTCTTCCATACTGAAGTCTAGTCTCAAGATCCGGCAAGTGATAGACTTGCACCATTGATTTTAGTTGAACTCCTGGCTCAAATCAAAATTACTTACATGAGGTAGAGAAAATCATCCATTTTTATAATGATATCGCCACCATGAAATTGAATCAGTTTGTATAAATTATGTCAAAGTAGTTCCATGTCAAACTGTACATGAATTTCTCTACAAAATTTTAAATTTTTAGAATCGTGCTTCCTTTTTGGTCTTTTTTTTTTGTCCTTCTCCCTTATGGTAGGGTGACCCACATGTGACCCACGTGAGTGGAACTGGAAGTGGACTCGACAGGAGACAAAAAAGAATGAGCTAACCCCAGGGCACTGTCAGCTGTGAAAATTAAAAAAAAAAAAAAAAGGCAGCAAAATTATGTTACGTCCAATCTCCTTACTTACAACTTTCACAATACGACTTTCATGCTAAAATAACAAGGCAACAAAACTTCAAACAGAAGTGTGATTTTATAGAAGATTGGTGTTCTTTAATACAGACTCATAAAAACATTGTTGTAAGTATAATCTTTTCTGACAGGAGAGCAGATAAGAAATAAAAACATGTAATTCTTGCAATCCTCTATTGACTGTGAAAAGCCTAAATGTTGCTATTTCTGACATGTCATCATTCATGTCTTGTTCATGTGTACTATTCAAAGTACCTCACCACTTCTAAACATATCTAAACCCACTTTTAAAGCTCTTCTCCCTTTCATAATTGCATTAGAAGTGGTTCAAAGAGACATGGCTATTCTTAGCTGACGGGTATGTTATCAGTTGCCTGATGAAACAGCAATTAATGATGGTTATGTTCAGTCCTTGATGGTAGAAGAGGGCCCTGCTCTCATTTACATCAATATTAGCCAGGGAAAACTCCAGTGAAATAATAAAAATTAATCTGGTATAAATCAGGTATCAGTTCAGTAAATGGGAACAAAAGAGACTTTCACTTTCAAACTAAAGAGAAATGACACACTGTCTAGACTAATTTCGTATCAAATGCAATGACTATTCTTAGCAGGTTGATTGCCATATTTCTTGTTGATGAAGACCTGAATCAAGTCAACATCTTCAGTAAGGAAAAAATGTTAAGACCATGTAAAAACTTATTGAAACAAACTAATATTTTGGCTGATACTTTAGCCCAAAAAGCTCATAAACCATCCATCAGCACAACATTCAGAATGAGAAGATCCGATGGGAGCTGGCTCAGGCAGAGCCAGAGTAATCGCAGAGAAGAAAACATTCCATTGTTTGGAACCTCATTTTAAAATACTGATACCTCCAGTGAAGCACGCATTTTTCTAGCTGGGAGTGGTACATGAACCTAAGACTACTTAAGACCTCTGTGGGTTTGTACACCAGGAAATACATTAAAAATCACAGCATAATTTAGGTTGGAAGAAACCATTGGAGGTGGCATGAATGTTTATTTGATATACTGTGTTTATTTGATATACTTGCCTTTAAAAAGTAGTAACCTTTAGGTAGCATTCCAGCTTTAATTACTTGTGGAGTTGGATCACTTTTCTATGAATAGTACAGGTTAAATATACCTACAAATGCCTGTAAAAGAATTTTGTTATCCTCACTCAAATCCCTTCTTCACCTTCTTCTCCTGAAAATCATTGTAGTGATTGGACTGCTGGAGTACTGACACCAATACCTCGTAGGCTGACCAACTGCATTGCTCATGTTGACTGTGGTTTTCAGTTATCTCTTAGTTTATGTAAGTCTTTTGTATCATGGGTCACTTTTCTGCTTTAGGTTCATGAACGACCTAGTAGTGTAGAGCTTTGAACCATAATTAGGTTATAAATGTACAATATACAAATAAAGTAATTAAAATATGGCCACAAAGGCAGCCTTCAAACTTGACGTGTTCACAGCTACTGGAATTGAAGTCTGAAAAGCATGCTAAAAACCAACAGGCTTGTCTTGATCCACCTTTTGAGGTGCAAACAGGCAAACTCCTGCACAGAGGTGTTGCATGATTGCCATACGTCATGCAGGACTAGCGTAAGAATGTTCCATGCATGACAAACATTACTGCTTCTGTGGGCAATTCTACTTCTTCTCAAATGCTTTTGCTGTCACCTACTAAGGTGGCAAAACCAGCTTGCTCTAAATGAAACGAGGGTTGGCCTCACCACAGGAGCTCAAGGAGCTTTAAGAAACCTCTCACAGCTTGCTTGCAACAGAAAGCAGCAAAGGCTCAGCTGGTGATCACCGTTACAGCCTCTGCAAAGCTACAGCCCTGCACTTCATGCGAGACATCCAAGCCCATCAGTAACAAGGTTTATTATACAGATAACATGAACATGAAGTCAGATATTCCACCAAAAAAACCCCAGATAGCATAAAAATTGCTTTCCACCCCAAATTAAAATGATTCTCTTAATCTTGCCTTAGATATACTTGAGCAAATAAATTAACTAAGAATTCTTTTGCCCCTAAAATAATAGATTTCTGGAAGTGAGAGTTAGAATATTCTTTAGCATGTTGAAATTCAGGTGGTGAAAAAGGCCCAGATGGATAAATTCTTAAAGAAATTCAATTTTGTATTTTGACTTATGTTAGATCCTGTTTTAAAAGCTGTGGTAAGGACAAGGAAATGCTACTAAGATTCTGGAGTTGGTATCAAAATATGTTTTGCAGTTTCAAAGGGCACTGCAGTCATATATCCAAACCGGTTAATACGTGGATTGAGAACACACTAAGATTTTCCAAGTGAGGCATGTTATTGTAAAAGCTAGTTCCTCTTTCCATATTTTTGTATAAGTCATGCCTGGTAGCTGATGAAGTTATTTTTTTTCTCCCATTTTGGTTGGACTTCAGACCATTACTGTGTGTTTTCGTCATAGTCAGTCACGGATATTTAAACTCACTTAAATTGATTTAGTAGCCATTCCTTCTTCAGAAGAATAACATGGCTTCTAACAATATTTCCATTCCCTTCCACAATCTATAAGAAAAAAAATAATCTACCTTGCAATTATTATAAATTATTCAGATTGTAATTTCAATCCAGAAACTTTAATGACTACACTGCACCAGAACCCTTTTCAACTGCAAACCTCATGACCCAAAATGACTCCCCAAACAGGAGCAGTGCTGACTCAAAAGAGAGTATCATTCCTTTAGTACTTGAAGTCCACCTCCTAAGCACTTGTCAGCCTCAACTGCTCTTAGTTTTTAAGCTGACACTCTACCATCTCTCCTTCCTGTAGTTGACAGCTGATAGGAAAACTACTGAGGAGACCATCAAGGACAGACCAGCAGACCAGCGATCCCTTCAGCACTGCTGAGGTGGATTCACTGTTACCCATAGACAGTGAAAGGTAAGCCCACAGGCCAACATACAGAAACTCCAGGCAGCCACCGTGGTCTTGAAATTACAAAAACAGTAATAAATGTTCTTTACCAGCAAGAGCACTTTTCGTTTCCTGGATCTGCTCAGCTGGGGGTTGAGCTTTATACGTAGGTTTCAACATATAGGTAGGAGAAATACTGAGGGAGAAGAGGAAGCATGTCCATCACCAACTGACTCGTAAGACCTTTTAGTGACTATGGCTACTCTATACCAATCCCACCCTTCCTGCCTCTCTTTTCCATATATACAGCCTCTATAGTTATAAATGCTTTCTCTAAAGCTCTGTATAGATTCCTATAAACAACAATAAATGTCTCCTATTCCAAACACATGTAACAAAATCTTTCAGCAAGATCCAGGTAGAAATGGCATGTAATATTTAATAGGGAGTAACCATTTGAGTACTTTATTTAAGGAAGTGATGGATTGTCTATCACGTGAAACCTTAAAATAGGTTGGGATCTACTTTCAAGAAAAATGCATTTACTCAGGTGGTGTTCCTGGGATGGAAAGGAGCAAATTTGTAATAATCTTTATTATGTAATCTTAAATAATTATAAGATTATTATTAAAATATTTTTTTAATTTTATTTGTAATAATCTTTTATATAACCATGATATACCACGCTAAAAGATCATCACCTGGCTATAAAAATCTATACATAAAAAAATAATATTCTTCCATATGGATCTGAACTGATATAGTAGCACAGTAACACAGTGTACTTTTCTCTCAGTTTCTGCTGGAAAAGTCAATGTTTATACAATCCTGGTTTCCCAAAATGTCTTGTCACATCTTTCAATATAACAATATGCCTGCTGATTGAGCTTAAATTTCCTCCTGACTCTACTCCTCAAGCATCTTAGGGATTAGTTTTAATCATTTATGAACTTGAAGCCCAGCCTGCAAGCAAATGCTTGGCCTCACATGACTTCTAAATGTATCTCACTAATTTCTAGTCTTCTGTATTTTGCATAATCTAATTCAATGTCCAAAGTAAAAGTTGTTTCAATATTGCTTGTTACAGACTCTTTTGCTTAAACAATGTCTTTTGCCTCAAATGAGCTGCTGCACCATTTTTTCTACACCAAAGTCAGCCAAGGTGACTCTAGGGCTTGAGCAGGCAAGTGCCATAAACCCCAGTACTGCAGAGTTCCATCCTTACACAAACCTCCCTGCAGGCATTTATGGCCTCCTCACTTCAGGCACATCCCTGAAAAAATCTGAAAAGAATTCACAGAGAAAGAAGTTCACTTGATTTCCACATTATGGAAAGAGCATAAATGCAAGGAAAACTATGTTAGATAAACCAAATGACTGCCCGGCCTTTCCCTTCTTTAGAGAAGAGTTTGGACTAAAATGGCTTTCTTTTCTGGAAGATTTGTGTGCACATTCTCCCTCAGTAAAGTATATTATATATCACAGTGTGAGTGAATTGTACAAGTAGGTTACATTTAATGAGGAAAAAGTACTTTTTTTTTTTTTTTAATCTAAAGATAGCAGAAACTAGGATGTCACCAAAAATAGGCCTTCTGATCACGATGGCTGTCTTTACATTGATTTTGGACAATGAATTCAAAAAGTAACACCCATTTTACCTCCATCATTAGGAAAACGTCACGAAAATAACCTCAATAGCACATGGTTAAAAGTTTATGGCCTTCAATCAAAAAGTAAAACCGAGAGTTTCCAAAGTAAAAATGTGCTGATCTGCCCATTATTAAACTGAGTAGTAACCTCTGAAAATATCTCTTTAAGATATAGGGCCCTATTCAGTACTCACTCTTGGTGTAATCTCACAAATATTAAGAGAATTGCACAACTTATTTTCCCCACATCTGAATGTGCCTTATAGATTGTACCATTGTATCTCACTTATTTTTATTTTTAACTGCCAGACAAGGAAGATACTTGCACAGAGCTGGATCCCTGAAATACCTGACTGCCCAGACGTGGCCGGGGCTGAGAATATAAAATTCAGGAGGAAAGAAAGTAAGAAATTATTTTTACCATAGTTCATTTATTTCCCTTTCTCAATGCATGGGAAAACTATATCTATTTTTTCATTTTTTCCTTTTATAACCTCTCATTAGCCTCTTAATTATTCTGAAAATATAATTCAGATTATCTCCCATTACTAATCCTGTGTGTTTTACTTACATAGCACAGAGGGGACAGATTCTGGCTGCCACTGTCCAGAGCTAATATAGAACAGAATCATAGAATCATCTAGGTTGGAAGGGACCTTTAAGATCATTGGGTCCAACCATGAACCTAACACTTCCAAATCCACCACTAAACCATGTCCCTAAGCACCACATCCACACGGCTTTTAAATGCCTCCAAGGATGGTGACTCCACCACTTCCCTGGGCAGTCTGTTTCAACGCTTGACAACCCTTTCACTGAAGACATCTTTCCTAATATCCAATCTAAACCTCCCCTGGTGAAACTTGAAGCCATTTCCTCTTGTCCTATCACTTGTTATTTGGGAGAAGATACTGACCCTCACTTCTCTACAACCTCCTTTCAGGTAGTTGTAGAGTGATAAGGTCTCCCCTCAGTCTCCTCTTCTCCAAACCAAACAACCCCAGTTCCCTCAGCTGCTCCTCATAAGACTTGTGCTCTAGACCCACTTAACCGGCTTTGTTGCCCTTCTCTGGACAGGCTCCAGCACCTCGTTGTCTTCCTTGTGGTGAGGGGCCCAAAACTGAACACAGTATTTGAGGTGGGGCCTCACCAGTGCTGAGTACATGGTGACAATCACTTCCCTAGTCCTAATCTTGAAGATCTTGATCTTAAAGGTCCCTTCCAACCTAGACAATTCTATGATTCTATATGCTGAATGAGTGATGACCAGCAGGGGGTACTGATGTTGATGGTTGAGCATCACAGATTTGAGGGTACTCTCTCACTGATCCAGCCCAGAGTCCACATGCATAGCTTCTCTGCCTCAGGCACACGGTGAAGGCAGGCTCCTTTTCTTCTTCTCTTCTCTCCAACTGGCAGTCAGGTCTACTGAAGAGTCTCCTCTGGGGTCTTTGGAAGAACATTCCCCAAGCTGATCTGCCACTGCTTGTGCTTTTACCACTAATCTCTGGTCTCGGTATGTCTAACAAGATATTCTTCATCCATCTTGCCATATGATTTTCCATTGTCACCAGTCTCTGGTAGACCATACCTCTCTGCCATTAGCTTCTACCAATCACCCGAAAGGCTAACAGTTTCATTTTTTAAACCAATCACCTCAGCTAGTTTCCATTTTATATATCAATCCACTTAAACCTCAATAGATTGTTTTCTTCTTATACCAATAAAGTTACGATTTGCACCCTTGTCTCTAGCTGACCACAGGCATCAAGGGAAGACCACGTGGACTTAATTCAGATGCCCCATGATAACAACTGGCATGGCACTATTTTATTTGACTGAGAGGAAGAGGCAGAACTACAGATTGCATAGCAGCCTCTAACTACTGTCTCTTTTCACGCTGCAGATGTTAAGCATCAGGGTGATGGACAAGGAAGATATTTTCCCTGAAATTCATCTCCTGCTTCAGAGTAGCAGTGCAGAGCTTTAGGAAAGCACTAAGAACTTTCTAAAACCTCGCCACTTTTCCTCATGGCTATCCAAAAATTAAAAAGGACCCAAATGCAACTCTGCTGGCTGTGAAATTCATTGAAAGTGAAAATACAAAAGCTCCTATTCAGATTATTACGTGTCATGTTCTTGACTTTGTGTCAGTGAAGAAACTTTCTACTATAGCAGAGGAGCGTAAAGCCTAATGCTTAAAGGCAGTTCAAAAAGTTCATATGATTTATCTCATTCACAGTAAACCAACCAGCTGCATTCAGAACACCGTGAAGACCCAAATTAAGCTGCCATTGCTGGCACATCTCACTGCTCTCTGCAGTTCTGCTCACACATTGATCTCTGCTGGAGTGTCAGTGACATGACATTTCCCTGCAGGATCAATAACGGTGCCTGCATAGGTGTCCGTGCACCAAGTTGTAGGAGCAACTTTCAGCTCCATTCAGCTCTCAGGTAGTACTCTACATAACTACATGGATTTAAATCAAAGGGAGCTGTTGGTGAGAAGCAAATAGGAAACAACATAATGACAGAAGTAAAAGCTCTCAAGGCTACTGAGTGGAGGAGCTGTTAACTGGAAGTGTTCACGGTGGCACAATTAACCCTTTCCAGACATGAAACTAGGAGAAAAAGGATTTTAAAACCTTAAAAGATCCCAGAATGGTGGGCAGTATTTCAGTAGATGCAAAGGGCAAATCAAATAGACACATTCTAATAGAAAATGGGATAGAAACTGCAGCTGGCAGCCTTGTGTAGACTGTACATTTGATGTTTTGGCTTAGAAAAGTTGGGTTTAGTTCACCCTGACCACCCCATCAGATTCCAAGATAAATGACACTCATTTGGATCTGTCAGATTAATAGATGGGGAAGGAGGAGGATAGGGAGTCACTGTACGCTCAAGAATCAGTTTAAAATTGGAAGGACCACAGGAATGGCATGCTCAGCTGTAACTCTCCTCGGAATGACAGGACTTGGGACAACATTTATTGGGTAGTTAAATGATCAGTTTAGCTCTGACTTTTCTGACTTTTCAGATCCAACTTGCATGTCCTGATTTGTTCCTGGATCCTTTCAAAGCTAACCAGCTAGGTCCTTCCCAGACAAAGCCTGGCTACAACTCCGAGCACCATTGACTCCAGCAAACTCACTTACAGGCAGTACAGAATAAAACTAAGCAATTTAGGTTGATCGACACCAGAGTACCGCAATGCTAATCCAGAAAGCCTCTCAATACATGCTGTGGGACATACTTGCCACAAAATGGCAAGCTTTGAGTCTATGACAGAGGCATCACTTCATTTCAGGCTCTTTGAGCTGAAAAAGGCATTAATTTCCGATAATTATTATTTCTTAGAGGCACACAACTGCTATTTGGACTTGGAGCAGACTTGTGCCAAGTACTATGCACTGCAAATACGACCAATATTCTCTTCAAAACATCTGTGCTGTAGAGAGTGTGTGGGAGCTACTCTACATCCCGTGGGTTGAAGGCTAGCAAATACCCTCTGGAGAAGATGTCTAACAGTGTAGATGTCAGCTTTGAAGACTCACTGCAAAAGTTCCTCTCAAGTCAAGAGTAGCAACAGACATTTGAAGATAGGGTCCCTTCCAAATCTATTCTATGGATTCTGTGGATACATTTGGGTTCAGACTCTTCTTGTACACATAATGTAACTATAAGAAAAAAATTGTATACATTATATAATACATTAAATATACAGTATGAAAGGAAACATGTCAGATTATTTTTATCTAATGGCAAGTTACTCTTTTGATGGACGCTGGGAAGTAGGAATAGAAAAGGATCAAAGTTTATGCATGCAGAAGAGAAACAAAGTGAAAATTGATCATAAGAACCTTGCCAAACCTTCTGTCTGACTTTTGTCACCTCCACAGAGAAGGGACCAACACACATCTTGCTACCAAAGCAAGGAAGAAGGTAAAGAAGTGGTGTCAAAGCCATGAGAGAGACCCTTGCTGGGCTGCCTTCTGGATCAGGGAAAGGGACAAGGACAGGAGGACACCATAGCCCTGATTAGAAAGACTCTGTCTCTGCACTCAGCAGTCCCTGCACTGCACACTTTGAGCTTTGCCAGACTCTTCTCTGTGGTGCCCAGTAATAGTTTGAGAATCAATGGACATGACCTGAACTACAGAAAATTCCATTCAAACATTAATAAAAACCAATTTCACTGCGAGGGTATTCAAACACTGGAATGAATTACCCAGAGAGGTTGTAGAGTCTTCACCCTGCTCTAGCTGACCCTCCTTTGAGCCAGGAGGGTTGGACTAGGTGATGTACAGATATCCCTTCCAACTGCAGAGACCCTGTGATTCGCTATCTCACAGGTCACAAGTGAAAAAAAGTACTCAGTAGACTGTTAAGCAAGGAGGAGAAGTTAAAATAAGGACTTTCAGCAGAAGGGTAAAATCCATTTCACTACTTCAAGTTCATAAATTTCAAGGGGATCAAAAGGCATTTTGGAAGGCACAGGTCTCACAAAATGATAAATGAATGTATTTCTCACTGAATAAAATGATCAGCACAATGATTTCAGGTTTTTCCAAAGCATATTAAACAAATAAAGTTACATATTTCAAGTATAAAATTTCACCATCTTACTCAGCAGCTAACCTACTAAATGCGTCTGTTTGGATTACCTCTGTCATTCAATTTGCCATAATGTTTAAGGCCAGGAACCCTCCTGTGTTACTTGAAACTAGTGTTGAAGGGCTCAAGCTGTGATATAAAGTGAACAGTCTGTCTCCTAAATATCCCATAAATTCTCCCACCCATTTAACCTGGGATGTGTGACAATCTGTTTATGATTGCCTGAAATCACCCCTCTTCTCTTCTGTGTTTTCGCTGGGCATATCATCTCATTCAATATCAACAGAAAATCCACTTCTTTTCCATTTACCATTGTAGGAAAAACATAGTTAACTACTCAAGAGAATGAAATTCCTATGGTTTCACTTGGCATTTTCCTAGGCAATTCTTTTGGCATTACCAATGGGTTAAGCTCTTTTAGAGGCCAGAGAAGAAACATATTTGTTCTTTTACCCTTCAAAATTGCTTCTTTGGAGTATCTCACTCTTCTTAAGCTCAAAAAGTCAGAAGTCTGATGAGACAGAAATGTTGGAACAACAGTTATTGGGTAGTGTTACTTTGTCAGTTTAGCTCTGACTTTTCTGATTTTTTCAGATCAAACTCGAATGTCCTGATTTGTTCCGAGATCCTTTTGAAGGTAATCAGCAAGGTTAGTCAGCAATGGGACATCGGGTACAGTGTTACAGGTTTGTCTTCTGCAAACAATTATTTATTTCTAAAAATGCCCATGAGTTTATGATTAAAAGTAGCTGTCAGTGAAGGAGTCATTTTCTCTTTTGTCATACCATAATTATTCTCCTTGCAAACAAATCCAGAAAAGGTGTCATTCGATTGCACATTCTGGAGGGTAAGCTGGATCTGTGGGATCAGTGAAAGAAACAAATTCAAGATCTAAGGCCTCTGTAAAGATCCTGATGCCCTATGAATTTCAGGAAAAGCATCCCTCCACCTGCGGTGCAGATACCTGCAGAGACATGCACCTTCCCACTGGGCAGCATATGAGATCCATCTTACTGGCTACGTAGATCATCACCTCACACTACAGTCAGAAGCAGAGATATAAGGTCATGTAACATAAAGCTCTGACGAACTACAATAAAATTCTTGTACGGGTTTTGCATAAAGCCAAGGAAATGCTGTACTTCTTTGTGAGCAGGCTTCAAAGTAAGTCTCAGGTGGAGTCAACTCACCACACCTCAAGACGGGCACCTTTAGCGGTGAATAAAATCCATTACCATCCGCAGATTCTTTGTTCCCTTCCTTATCTCTGTGCATTTACCCGCTCTCATACAAGGTCACAGAAATCAGGTATGAGATTGGATGAACCCTGGAGCCTTTCCCTAAGGGAAATGCAGTTGAATCCTTTCCAGCAGTGAGTCAGGTCTCTGTCCCCATGCCATCATCCAGGACTTTAACCTCATGAAGTTCAGCGAGGGCAAGTGTAAGGTACTGCACCCGGGGAGGAATAACCCCATGCACCAGTACAGGTTAGGGGCTGACCTGCTGGAAAGCAGCTCTGTGGAAAGGGACCTGGGAATCCTGGTGGACAACAGGATGACCAGAAGCCAGCAATGTGCCCCTGTGGCCAAGAAGGCCAATGGCATCCTGGGGTGCATCAAGAGGAGTGGGGCAAGCAGGTTGAGGGAGGTTCTCCTCCCCTTTTACTCTGCATTGGTGAGGCCGCACCTGGAGTACTGTGTCCAGTTCTGGGCTCCCCAGTTCAAGAAGGACAGGGAACTGCTGGAGAGGGTACAGCAGAGGGCTACAAAGATGATTAGGGGGCTGGAACATCTTTCTTATGAGGAAAGGCTGAGGGACTTGGGTCTTTTGAGTCTGGAGAATACTCAGAGGGGGGATCTCATCAATGTTTACAAATACTTAAAGGGAGGGTGCCAGGAGGATGGGACCAGTCTTTTTGCAGTGATGCCCAGTGATAGGACAAGAGGTAATGGGCACAAACTTGAACATAGGAAGTTCCATCTAAACATGAGGAGGAACTTCTTTCCTTTGAGGGTGGCAGAACACTGGAAGAGGCTGCCCAGAGAGGTGGTGGAGTCTCTGACTCTGGAAACATTCCAAACCCGGCTGGATGCCATCCTGTGCAACCTGCTGTAGGTGTCCCTGCTCTGGCAGGGGGGTTGGACTAGATGATCTCCAGAGGTCCCTTCCAGCCCCCGTGATTCTGTGATTCTGTGACTTGAGCTTTAGCTGCTCTCCCTCAGCTGTGCCTCAGTCTGATCTGGTCACAGCTGCTTTGTCTATTTGCCTGATAAAATTATAAATTTGAGCAATCACCTGGGCCAGCTCTGTGCAGAGAGCTGCCTATGGACCAAAACTGGAGAAGGAAACAGGTCAGAGCCAGATTGCCATGAGTAAGAGCCACACTGCCAGATCACTGAGCACACATGAAAAAGAGAATAGGGAAAAAAAAAAATCTATTAGTCCACCTGTTTCCTCCTTCTGCACAGGAAAAAACATGTCCACATTAGTGTGTGGCCCAAGGGTAGATACCTGAAGAGAAATCAGTGGTGGTAAGGACCAGCACTCACACACGCGTTGTCAGTGAGACTTACATTAGCCTAGCTCCAGTCTGCTCCCATCCATTAACAGTTGGAATGCATTTGGAGCAATCCTGGAGCACATCTTGTGGTCGCTTTCACGCCAAACAAACCCAATTTGTGCACATCCAGACTACTCTGCTGTGTGAATAAAAGCACAGTAAAGGGGATGAACACATGGTTTTCTTCAAAAGCTCTCTCCTGACACAAACTAAACCACTAATATAGATGCACCTTGAAGACAACATGCACTCTGGAGTTATAACTATGGCTCTGTCTACTTGGGGTGATTTATGTGTGTTTTAACCTGAGCCTCTGCCAGAGAGCTGCAAAACTTAAAAGCCTGTGCTGTGAATTCATGTCCACAAGATTCCCTGGGAGCGGAGGTGAAAACTCATATCTCACTTTATAAACCGGCAAAGGGGAAGACTAGACACATTGCTCTTCAATGCTGGGAGACATAGAAGGGGTGATTGAAAATTAGTGTTTAGCACCTAAAATCCTGTCCCCCATTTTGCATTGCCCTCTACAGATGCACATGCCTTATATTACTCTGCTAATTAGGAATGTTCTGCCTATTTTATGCTGTGTAGTTTACAAATTTAGGAAGATATCACTACTTTCAGTATATAGAACATAGCTTATCTTGAGCAGGAGCAGCATTATTCCCATTTCACTGAAACAGACATAGAGTTTGCCTATGTCAGTGTTTTTCAAACAGTATCAAAAAAAAAAAAAAAAAAAAAAAAAAAAACTCCAAAACCATATGCCAGAAAACAAGAAAATTATTTCTGTAATTTTTTAAAACAATATGTTTTCTTGGTTTGGAATGTGGTTTCCTATTTTATAAATGTAACCTCATGACATTTTGTTTCAAGCTGATTTTATTTCAAAAATTGATGTCAATTAAAAGAAAAAAATTAAATATAGCAGTTCAACTACCAGCATAGGGTACATTTTATTTTGAGTCAAAGGAAGTCATTGGTGGAAAGGTTTCTACACTATGGGAGTGAGTGATGCCTCCACACCAAAGTTGCCACACTGATTCCAGATTTCCAGCCTGTCTTTTTGTCATACCCCTGATCCTTGACAGCAGGCTGGACTTAACACCATAGCTACTAAAGGAGAGTAAGGAGGAAGTCTTCAGGAACGTGGTCTACTTTGCTCTGCTGATGTCCAGGAAAGGAGGAAGAGACAGAAAACACCCAGACAGCAGTGTGGCTGTAGGAGAGGAATCCATAGGGTTTACAGAGAATGGCAATGAGGCACCTGAGAGAAGCATCCCACTTTGCTTCTCTAATTCCCACTACCTCTGCCGAGTACCTTTATCATCTCAAGCCCAAAGCAGACATTCTCATCCTGTCCAAGGGAGCCAGTGAAAGGAGATCCAAGCTTCTACGCAGCATGACAAAAAGCACCTTTCCAGAGCCCTGGAATACTCTCCCTTACCCATCTGTACCGCACTGGCTGAGCAACATGCCATGTGAGTGATTTCCAGCAACATCTCTCTATGGGCATCAGCATGCTGGGAACATACTTTTAACGCTGTAAAGATGAAGGAAGATAGATATTTGTCCCCAGGTACAGAAAGAAAGTCATTCACCTTTAGGTTTCTTTCTGAAGTGAGGAGATACTTAGAATTAAAATCTGAATATGAACTTGTCTGGTACCTAGGCACCTTCAAATAGGTGAGGAAACACTGCTGAAAACGCCAACATCTCAAGAATACCAGAGGCAAAGCACGTTATGTTCCTTTATTTACTGTTACAGACAGAATAATACTCATTATTCCATATAAAACTTTCCATATGACCTAAGAGACAAGACAGACATTATACTCTCTGACCCAAGAGTAATTCTATATTCTTCAAGCTACCCATAGAAAAATTATTTTGTGGTTTAGATATGTAATCACAAAAGTATTTTACATTTTTTATTTTAAAAGAACTTGATTCTTTGAAAATAATTCACTTGACATTGGGCAGAGTTTGCTCAGTGCATGGCCAGAAAGTGGAAAATTCATGCTCAGCATGAGCCTGCTTTAAAATTCTACACTTCTGCATTCTCGGAAGGACAAAACTGTATCGCACAGCCATTAGTGTTCACCACAAGAAACTTTGCAATTCCACAGTTTTGTTGTACACATTAGAGTCAGCCTTCTCCTCTCCTCATATTTGTAGTGGTTGAATTGAACCTTTATTTAGGCCAAATAACACCTTCCTTACCCAGTTTGACTTCAGTACCCAAGTACCTGCTTGAAGAGCAATACATTACTCAGCAGAAGAGAAGATTGCAGAATATGATTATCATACTGTAAATTCTTTAGTAGAGGAACGTAATTTCTGAAGTGTGGCCCTTGCCTCTTTGAAGCATTCTTCATGCAGAAATTCGTATCTACCCACACCCCATTTCCACACATAATCCGTGTTTTCTGTACTAGAGCTGGTCTTTTTTTTTTCAACAACAAATTCTCACTCAAAAATTCCAATTTACAAACATAGAAGCACTTCACCAAAAAAGAGGTACTTGGTGAAAAGTTCTGAAAGGCCACTCAGGGATGAGATTTAATTTATGGTAAATATCAGGGAGAAAGAACACAGGAAACATCTTCAACTAGGCTGAAAAGCCAGTAAGAGCTATCAACACAGAGGAAAACACTGCTGGCTGACAAGTATCTTCACTGCATATCATTGAAAGCTGGGACATATGCTGAAGAGATAGCTCTCCAAAAATGCCCTATTTCTACACGCCTCCACTGGCAACAGCTATTGACCACTTCTGGAGACCACACATTGGCCACATTTATGTTCAGTGGTCCAGGGACAAGGCATTTGGCCAAGAGGCAAAATAGTTAGGTTCAGGTGGCTGACTTAAATAAGGCAGAGCAGGGCTACAAATCTGTCCCACGCAACCTCTAGCCAAAGCATGAAGTCCGTTCTCCCAGTAGTCACCATTTCTATACATTTCAAAACAATTATTTCACCAGGATGAGTAAGTACTATAACTTACCCTGGTGGGAAAATGCAAGCCATTATTAACCTAGATTATACATGATACATTATACTTTAAGTCACAATGGAAGAAGCCATTTAACATGGACAAAGGTATCAGAAATTTATAGAGATTTTAGATCTCTTTGTAACAAAAATGTAAAGCCGATAGGATAGGCCAAAATTGAAAAACTCTTTTTCTGAACTGGTCAATTAAAACATATATGCAAAAGAGCATCAATATATGGAAGAGAAAGGCTATTCTTCTAAGCAAATTTCTTCTGCATGTCAGCATACTTTCTGTTGTATCTAAATTCATGGCTTGAAATTATTCAGGGAATGGTTAAATAATGCAATGCATCAAATCCATTTTCAAATGAACTGCAGTTTCGACTTCCTGTATACCACAAATTATTCTCAGTTGTAATTTACAATAGGCAAGTGTTAATTTACCTAACCCATATTTTATGAATATGTATTGACTAATTGCAAGTCCATGGTTCAGGGTAAATAAATACGTGATTTATATTCAGGCAAGTCACACAATCAATTCTCAATCTACTTCCTCAAATACAGTATCAGACTGAGACAGGTTTATTTGCGTTGACACGAGATGTCATAGTTCTGTGAACTGCAAAATGTAAATGTGAAACATTATTCAACAGCCACCGGTGGATCATGCCCAGCAGTAACGTCCACAGCAAAGCCTCAGAATGTCAGCGGCCTGTCTGCTGCTGCTTGACTACAAATTGAACAAAACTCTAATCTAAGCAGGCCAGTCTTCACCCAGGGATCAGCTGTGGTAGAGATTTTGTTTCCTATGGTGACTCCTAATTTAACATTTCTTCTCCTCACCTACCCGGAGAGAAGAGCAGCACATCAGGTAATGGGAGAAAAGGATGTGACTGTGCCCTCTGCATACTTAGACTTGGCCTTTCAGGTCACAGTCATTGTTGGGAGCAGTTAATCAAGCTTTCAAATTAGTGCAAAAGGTCTGTCCTGCCTCTTTTTTGATTGCTAGGGCTCATCTTTAACAAGACTTACTGAATATGCTGCATCAGGGATTTTGTTGCTAATAGAGCTCCCAAATCACTGGCTGCTTTTTGCACTATATTCACTAATATTAAAATTTTTCAATTAAATAGAACATGTTTAAATAACATTCCATGCTGAAGTACTCCTAACCTTTTCTTTAACCAGCCATCTTGAGATTGACTTTCTGTCTCCGAAACTAAATCTCCACAGTCCAAGAGGATCCTTCAGATGCTTTGTGCAAGTGTGCTTCAGAGTCCTGTAGAGAACTAAATTTCCTATTGTGTATGGATTTCCATGTTCCTTGCATGTGGCTTCATTTTTCGTCCTCTTTCTCCTTGATGAATCCCTGAAGAATAACTGAATTGTGACCTGGGTTTGCATTTTCCCCGCTTGACAATAGGCAGTTTTCTTTTTTTTTTTCTTTTTTTTTTTTTTTTTTATTTTTTTAAAATTTTTTTTTTGNTAGGCAGTTTTTTTTTTTTTTTTTTTTTTTTTTTTTTTTTTTTACATCTCTGAAAGCATTTTTTTGGATTGTAGAAAAAGAAACAAATCACCTTTCAAGTTGCGGTCATGTGTGAGTCAAGTCAGGGAACTCAGTTGCCTAAACATAGGCTCATAATGCTCCTGTAGGTGCTCCAGGGTATTATGCATGCCCTACATGTGTTTATCCAAGATTGAATTACCCACAGACCCGCCGTAATATCTGTCCCCTATGGTGCGCAGGTGGCAGGGGGGTAGCCCCAAATATTTCAGGTGGCCCGAAACCTCTTTACATAGGGAATGAAATTCTATCATAAATCATAGAATCATAGAATCGTTTAGGTTGGAAAAGACCTTTAAGATCATCCAGTCCAACCATTGACCCTACTCTACCAGGTCTGCCACTAAACCATGTCTCCAAGCACCACATCTACATGACTTTTAAACACCTCTAGGGATGGTGACTCAACAACATCCCTGGGCAGCCTATTCCAATGCTTGATAACTCTTTCAGTGAAAAATTTTTTCCTAATGTCCAGCCTAAACCTCCCCTGGCGCAACTTGAACCCGTTTCCTCTTGTCTTATCGCCTGTTACTTGGGAGAAGAGATCTGCTCCCATCTCACTAGAACCTCCTTTCAGGTAGCTGTAGAGAGCAAAATCAACAGAAACCCAAAATCTATGGACCTGATGGATGAGATCAAGCACAAGAGAAACAGTTAAATTTAGCAAACACTGTAAGACGTTCATTCAGCTATAGCAGTAAAGGTAAGTCACATGATGATATTCTGATTCATTCAATAACTATTTCCTTACTAGCAGCTTTAGAGCTATTTAATGATGTCGTTATACCCACAAGACCACCTGTCAAAGAAGGGAAATACAATGAAAGTGATGAGGTGGTGGAGTGAGACGAGGAAGATACATTCATTAGAGACGCAAGAAGGCAGCGGGTGTTATTGGACATAAAAAGGAGGTTGGGGAGCCTTGTTAAAACTTATGTAGTCTCCTGGAAGAATTACTGAACAAAACAGCAAAAAAGTTTGGTGTTGCAGAAAAGGATTGGCAATTACAGACATCCTTTAATTGTACTTCAAATTAAGGAAGATACAGACAAAAGATTAAATCACGGTTTTAATCGGTACTAAGAAAAGGCTCATTAAAAAAAAAAAAAGGTTCCAGTTTTATTTCTTGAGACACTGTAGGGTTCAGTGAGCAATTTGGATGGAGTCTGCAGGCTGCAGTTAATTATTTGCATTAGCATTTCAGATGGGCTTCCCTGTAAATACCAGCTTTTTGGTGTGCTATGGACGTAGACAAAAAGTAAGCTAAATGCTTGATCTCCTTTATAGGATCCTAGATTATGTCATTTATTAGGTAGCCAACAGCATGGGGATTGAATGATACAGGCTTTTGAAAACAGCTCTGGGATCTAATTAATTGGGACAAATTATCCAAAGCAGCTTGGCATTGAGGAAGGAGGACAGACTCAGAGGGAAATGACAGATGGATGTGCAGAAAGAAAGACAGAGAGACCTTTGCTGCTCTTGAAGGGCTCAGCCAAAAAGCTGCTCTCACTCCACCAAAAGGGGTTTGTGTCATGGTTTTGTGAGTCATTATTATTTACGTGACACCTAATTGTCCATATTTGCGGCTCTGTGTGTTCAGAGCTTAATGCCGCATGGGTGATCAGACCCAAAACCCAGCAATTTTTAACGGTAGCTGGGCATATAGTTGGGACTGGTGTGTGGTTTACCCTCAAATTGCGCCCCTGTACATAAGATGTTTGCGGCCATGTGGGGAGAACATTCCAGAAGGGCGGGCCTGAGTGACAGCAGTCAATAGCCAATAGCCAGCCACTGTGGGAAGTTGAGCCAATGAGAATCGAAGCTATCCTCCCCCCCTGCCCCAATCCCATAACTGACAGAAGGGGGCAGAGACCCTCTGAGAGGTGGCCTGAAGGCTCCTGGAGAGGGGGACCCCATAGTCCCCCCCAGGTCTGGTACTGGACTGCAGGGTCTCCCTGTGGGATGGAGAGGCCAAGTCATGCACTAATGCCAAACACATCTGTGACTAAAAGCGTTTGGGGCATCCAAAACCCTTTAGTCTGCTGTCAGTTCGATCTCAAGCCATAACACCCACCCCGCAGGTCTGAGAGACATCCTGTTCCCACAGGCTGCTTACAACCCCTTGTAAATAACTGAATATATCGACGTTAATGAAGACAGAGGATAATCAGCAGCGTACTGATAAACTAAGATGCATAAACTCTGTGGTTCATGCATGCCTAGCATGCACAAACATCACTTTAAATTCAGACAATATCATCAGAAGTCAGTGAGATCCCAGCTTTTTGGGGCCTGGCAGAAGGCACTTAGCACTTCCCAGAGCTTGACCATACACCACACGGCACATCCAAGCGCTGACAATGAGTCTTACCTCAGCTTCAGCTCTTTTGTCTTTATTTCCACAAATACTCTAGCAAGCAAGCACACTTGAGAAATACCAAACCATCTGGTGATCTAACTTCATTGGCTTTAGTGGAATTTCTTGCAGTAGAGAATTTGGCTAGGCAGTGTTTGGGAAATCCGATCATACATCAGGGCTGTAGGACATGCCTAGAAGTTTTCTGAAGTTGCGCCTTATGAATGCTCACCCCAGAAAGTCACAGTCACTGACTCGGGAAGCAACCACAACACAACTTACCCACAGTTCAGTCCATAAAGATGCATAGCCTGTCTCTGGGCTCCCAGTCCTCTGAGACCTGAGGACCTGATTTGACATTGACATCTTTCACTGCCATCCCACGAAGTTGCTATTCATTTCCATTCTGCGCTGTTTTCTCCAGGTATGACCAGGCTGCTGTTAGGTCCCTCCGAAGCCAGCTCTTCACTAGGCTGAACAACACCCACTCCTTCAGCCTTTCCTCACATGGCAAGTGCTGCAGCCCTTCACCATGTTGGTGGCCATCATGCAAGTTCATCAACATGTTTCTTATACTGACAGACCTAAAACTGGACACAATATTCCATGTGTGCTCTAATGAGAGCTGACTGATGATCACTTTCCTTGCTCTACTGACTATGTTCCTGCTGATACAGCCCAGGGTGCTGTTGACTTTCATTCCAAAAGAAAAATTGAAAGAGGCAACAAAAATAAAGCGTCCACCATTTGTCAAAGATGCATTCCCCTATCTGTCACAAACTCCAATACACAGCAAGAATTTTTAATCGCAACTATCAATAATTAAGCCATGCAGAATAAGTAGTTTGCAAACACCATCTGCAAAGTGAAATATCTGCAAATGTATGAAATGTCCTGTGCTCACAAAAAGCATAAAAAAGATAGAAATTCAACAAATAGCTTCCTGCAGAATAGTTCATCCAGATGTACGAGAAATCATACCTTATAACAGCATTTTCCTGAATAACACATTGTTTTAATGGGTAAACACTTTCTTTATACAATGACATTCTGATTTATATTGCTGCCCTCAGAAGCATAGCTGTACAAACAGAATTGTTTCAAGAATGCAACTATGCAAACATAGAATATTGTTCATTGGAGACTCTCAAACATTTTTATTACCATTAAATAGCTATTAGTTGACTTCCATGAAGTAGGGCAGTACAAGGAATGCCAAGATTCTGTGCATCTGCTCTCAGGAAGTCCAGCCTCTACAAAAACTTAACCTTGCCAACAGGAAATCACCGTAGTTAGACAGTACGTAAGCAAATAGTGAGACCAGTTCTGAACAAGGTCTACATACGCGATTTACAGCAATGCCTGTCATTTTCACAGTATTTGTAAAACTGCCATTCTTTTATTTCAAAACATCACTCTGAGGCAGAGAAGTACCACTGTCCCGTGTTTACAAGAAATACAAAAAAAGCCGAAGGATAAAGCCAAAAAGAAACTTGGGCACCTGACCAGCCCTGAAATTTATCCCACTTTCGTTACTGCTTAACTTTGGAGACCCCGTAAGGTCTAAACAAGTGAAGTTTCTGCCAGACAACTTTCCATCGAGTTTCTGCTTTAAATGGCTCCATCTTGGCATGGCTTGGCAGCTCTACATGTCTTCCACCCAAGCTTTCTCAGACTTTTAGGTACAAACCCTTCAACAGTCTAACAACATCCTTATCAGTCTGAGATTCACTCCAAAACATACTCTTATTGTCCTGCTTCTCTCATATGCAAAAGCTTGACAAGACCTTTCATCCAGACACTGACTTCTGGGTGCAGTTCTACCCTCCTCCAGAGGTAATGCAAAACGATTACAGAATCCATCTCTTCCAGCAGCGATCCATGCTGTGGTACCTTGCTAGGACAGCTTTACTGCTTCCAGTGGCCATCCCACTTGGGAGTTAACTTCGGCATCTCTGTACTGTGCTGTTCACCAGTCAATTGCACGAGGACACCAGACATCTACAACTGAGCTGGAAATTCAGGTCTCATAGGGCTTGCATTAATGAGCTAACCATTTTCTTTCATCCTGCTGCAGTTCAATCTGCAAAATGCCAGGGTTTCTATTTCTATGACAATTCTTCAGAAAGCTAAGGTGGGCAAGTTTAAGTGAAAAGGGTGTTTGATTGGGTTTGGGGTTTTTTCTACACCTTTTTTACTTTTTGGAGGAAGAACTATTCTCCAGAAACAAAAAAACATTTAAATGGTGAGTTTCATTAACAAGCTTTATGAACCTTATTGTTAGAAACTGAGTACTGGTGCGGCGATTTCCCTTGATCACAATTACAGGAGCTAAGTTAGTTAATGCCAAGTAGTTCTCTGTGCTTTTGCCAAATAAGAACTATTTCAGGTCTATAATGGTTCCAGCATATTGTGTAAATGCATATTTTATTTAGATTTCTTATCCCAAGAGTTAAAAATATGTATTCATTATAATATAATTTCTTCAGTCTATGCCATGGGCTATTAAAAATAAGTTTTACATGATTTAATTGCTCTTTTGAGGTAATAGGTGCATAGAAAGCTTTAAAGCTTACTTTGCTTAAAAACCTTATATCTACATGATCAGTGCTGTTTGCACTGTCATCTCCCAAAGTACAAACCTGCATCTTTCAAATGTGAAAAACACCCCCTTTTGTTAATATAGTTGATATACGATGTGTGGCTCACTTCCCAAAATCTAGTGAAGGTCTCTCCCTCTAAAAAATGATTTGTTTAGTAGCCACTAATTGATAGGACAACAAGAATTTGGCCATCCGTTTCAGAGCACATTTCATATAATGTAACCATCCACATATACTAGCCAAAGTTCTTTGATAAAAAAGAGAAATAATGGAACCTAATGTTCCTCTTCTTGTAATGATCCTTTAGGCCTCATCTACACACAAAGTTAATTACTTTAAACTGGCAGAGGGAAAGCCTTGCCATCAGGCTTACAAAGGTAGAGAGCAATTTTTCATTCAAGTACATCTTTGTGGAAAACTTTACGGCATTTCCTATCATCAAAATTTTCAGAAAAATATGCTGAGGGTGTTTAACTGAAAGAGGTTATTGCATTTAATTAAACTGACCCCAATATTGGGATAACTCTCCCCTATCTGTACTTATCTAAAATGTAGGTGTCTACTGTAAAGTAATCCACTAAAGCTCGAATGTCAATGCGGAAAGATGAGACTCTTCAAAGGGTAATTAATCCTCTGCTAAGACAGGAAGGATGAATCACCCTCTGGAAATACCTTTTTCCATCAACAGTACTTTTTCACATCATGCATAATAAAACTGTGAAACTCATTACCACAGGATGCTGTGGAGGCCCAGATGAAAGGCACTAATGCATTTAAAAGCCCTAGACTAATTCGTGGAGAATGGGTGCAGTAAGCAGATGGTCTGAAAATAGTCACCGGCTCAGGAAGTCCATAAACAATATATCTGGAAGGTGGGAAGTATCCCTTTGTATACTGCTTGTTTCTTATACTCTTCTCCAAACATCTGGTGCCAGCCCCTGTTGGAAACAGAATACAAGATTAGATGGTCTGTTGGTCCAACCCAGTGGGATAGCTCTTTCATTCTAAAGTTAACTCACGTCCTCAGTCAACATACTTTTTCCCCGTAAGAAAAGAAACCATGTGTACACAAATACTAGATAGTTTTTCTTTATATAAAGGGATACTATTTTATTTAGTATTAAGACATTTTATTTTGCGCCAAGATATTTCTTGGTCTGAAATGTGGCCGTTTTGTGTTAGCCAATAGATTTTCTTTATAAGCAGTAATTTTGCAGAAAATAATTTCTGTATGTTCTAACAATAATATTTCATCCAAAAAGATCAAATAGCTCTGTTTAGATAGAATGTAATGTTACCTGCTGCCTGTATCTCTGATGTACCAGGTATCTGTAATCAGTCGTCCAAAGCTGAGGCTTAATTTCTGTAGAAGATGTTCTATAACATATTCAATGAAAAATCAAACACATAGCAAGAACATGAACATGTTTTTATCTTCAGACAAGACTGCAATAAAAACATGCCTGGGAATAATAATGTATTTAGAATACAACACTACTAGACATGTCTTGCAGGAATACAGCATGATACTTAGTAAACCTTCCACTTTTTCGTACTGTCATTTTCTGTATTAATCAGACCTGTTGTTTCCTGTGTCTCATTAGCTTGCTTTACTTTCTGGGACTGGGATTACATTTCCAAATATGTGGGCATGGTTTTAAAGAACTGTTAACATTTAAAGAAACTTGTATATGTTCTAAAGACATTTTTTTAGAGAGTAATTATTGAATTATGTGAATTTGGGCTCATTAGGACCAAACTCTTGGAAAACGGACCTCAAGTCAGAAGGTCAGAAGGAAAGAGCATCTTTTTCAGTCTGACAGCAACAAGACTGATAGATGCTGTAATGGAATTGAGGACCATTTGGTGAGAAACATGTTCCAAATCCCCGAGTCTCACTCTCCTTTTTTTTTTTTAAAACTCTTACCAAAGGACATGTCTCATGGCCATCCACGTGAGGTGAACTTCTCATGCCTGAGCCAATCCTTCGGGAGGCTCTGAAGATAAAATATATAAACTGAGCTGACTACAGCAGTGTCCCTAGGAGAGACAAGTGGCTTTTAAAGTTACCTTCTTTCTTTAAAATACCATTGCCGTTCTGACATTTCTGTTCAATAATCAGTGGGTTATTTTTACGCTCCACAGGGACTTTCTTCTGACACACAAAACTTTTAAAGTCTCTTGGGTTTAGGTCCTAACATTACTTGTAACTTCAATTTGCTACTTTTAGTACTGCATTTCCAGAGGCTTGCAGACACTAAAACATTTGTGGGGTAGGAATTAGTTGTGAAAACATACTCCATATCTTTTTTCAACTTTGCCAGATGGATATATTCCTTTTCATAACATTTGTCAAGGAGATGAAGCTACTGTAAGATCCAGGAAATACATCTGCTTCTTTTGTCTCAAACTCTGCTGGTGAAATAGATACTTATTCAATCCTAAATGAGCTTCCATGGTAGGTGAAGCCATTTCATCAATATGGGGTACATGCAATATCCAGAGGCATCCTGTCCTCTAGGTAACTAATTACTTTCCCACAGAAAGGCAGCCAGTGTGACTTTGTAGCTCACGGAGAAAACTCTGTGTTCCAGCAGTAAACATTTTAAATCGTGTACATAAATTATACCATATAAATCTCATATTAATTGAGGCAGCACACTGCATTTTCCATACAGTGAGGCAGGATCAGTGAAAAGATGTTGAAACCTGGATATGGTTTAGGTTTCAGGTAACATTTTCTGAAACATTTATGTGTCTCTGAAACCCAAGCCCTGATTTCAAAAGTCATCTAGGCCATCTTCAAACACAAAACCATTGTGAAGTGGACCAGGGTAAGAATGTAAAGCACAACTATTCTGCAGTCATTTACCTTCCCTGTTGGCTGGTGGACAGTATATCTATTGCTGGACTGAAATTAATAAGTTTCCCTGTGCCATTCCCCAATGCCAATGGCACTATTCCAGCCTACAGCTAAGATTCTTTCTATTTAACTATTTGCACTCAATTTAGGAACCCCACACTAAGTGTCTTCTCTAATCAATAGAGATAGACTTCAGAGGAAGACTCAACTTGGCTGACCTGCCTTCCGTCTATGTCTTACCGTTGAATATGCAGGGAGCTCTGCAACCCAAGTCCTAACTTCAGTAACTAGCTGGCCATGAGTGTGCTTTTCTGCAGCTTAGTTTAAGCCAAAACCAGATCATCCACAAGAAGAACTAGTACAGAATTGCTATTCTGGGCTGCATTCAAAGTTTTAACATTTATGTGACTCTATGGTCCTAGTCTCCACAAAAATCCATAGAACTCAGATTTCCAAATCTTTGCTTGTAAATGGGAATCCAATGCCTGAGTTGCTATGATGCTTTGGATGATAATTTGCCTCCCTGAGGGGTATAAACTGAGATTATCTAGATTAGGTAGAAAGACAAAACCAAGAGAGCTATTTTGAAGCAATTGCACCGAGACTCCCAAAGTGCTGAAATCTCTACAAGCCAAAAAACAAGCTTCTCTGGATCTGATGAACAGTGACTTTCAGATCTGGTTGCTTCAGTCCAGACTTCCTTTGGATTAATGAAAATGTGAAGATTCGACATTTCCTCTTCTTTGGTAATACCAGTGTTTTCCTTTAATTTCATTATTCCTAGTCTTCGTTAATGGTTAGTTTATAGCAGAACTCACAAAAGGTGAAGCCAGATGTGAAAAACGTAACACTAAAAATGAATCATAAAATGAAAAGAAGAATAAAGGATATAATATGTAGGCAATTTGTGACTAACCCAATACTTTGCATTCCTCTTACATGAGAAATACCTATGTTAAAAGAACATTATTTTTCATAAGCTTAGGAGCTCAGAAACTAACAGCAGTTTTAACCTCAATTCAGTCACTTGTGCATATGCTTATATATGCACATATATATATACACAATTCAGTTCCTCATCACATAATATTTCTTCAATTAAATTGCTCCAGCCAGAATCACATCTGACTCCTCACCTCATCTTTCTGTACTACTTTCTGATCCTACCTGATTTCTCTCCGCTTTTCTATTTTCTCACCCCAACCTAATTCTCCCTGCCCAGTTTTCAAGTTTTCATCACATTTTAAGACTTTCCCACTGCAACTCTCTTCCTGAACTTACTAGGGTCAACCCCAAACCTTGAGTCTATTCCTTTCTTTCCTCTACCACTCTATTTTCACTGGGATGTCAATTCTCTAGCTCAGCTTGAACCTGCAGTTACAGGCAAAATTGAGCAGTACCACTGTCACCTCTTCCTCCAACCCACAAATCCCCTGTGGATTTGGGATTGCACTGAGTGGTGGAGGTTGGAAGGAGACTATTCGCTAGTGAAGGACCACAAGAAAACAGAAGGGAAGGAACAGGGATTTGTAGTTCTAGGTTGGGACTAAGAAGAGTCAACACAACTTGGCAGACTTCACTGAGCTTAAACAGATATCTGTATAATTGGAAATGAATAGTAATTTGCAATGTCTACAAGGAGTTAAATTAAGTTAGAACACTTCATTTAAAATGTAATTACTTTCTACTGTGGATCAGTTTGGGTGCTGTAATTCTGAAAAGAAATGTTGACTTGCTTTCACCTTTCTTAGACCTTTTCACATTTTTTGGTTAATTTTGTTTGGCTTGTCAAACACATGAAGGCTGGATTATTAATAATATTCTAATGTGGCAGGTGCATATATGTGTGTGGGAAGGTGTCGTTTTAAAGTGACAGCTGAACCTTTTGCTGAAATATAAGGTTTTCTCCCAGGAGAAAGTGATATTATCTCTTCGTTTTTCTCTGGATATGGTACACTATATGATAGAAGATGTTAATATTAGAAGTGGAACAGATGGCTCAGATTGAGATTGGGGGCACAGCTACAACTCAGAGATGGGGAAACAGATTCAAAAAGGAGCCGACAAGTGCAGAAAATTCAATTAAAAGGTTCATTTTGAGGAAGCAGGTGTGTGGGTTTTATTATTGAGACCTCCACATTCTCATTTAGAGTAACCCATTTATGAGGCTTGTTATGAACTTGTCTAACCCTGTTGCTGGCATTTTACTATCTATGCCTACTTGAAAGGAGTTTTAAATGTCATTGGGTAGCTCTTGCTCTCTCTTCCTCTCTCTCTGGTTACATCTGAGAATCTGACGGCTCTATTTCACTGGAAAGGCTGACAAGCCTGTGATTCTCATTAGGCACAGCAGCTTATAGATGGTTTGGGATCTTTCTGAATGGACAGCTCTACAAAAACTCAGTCCTATATTGCTGCCGTTATTATTAAGCATAGAAAGCACCCAAACTGCTGTTTGACAGATTTTCAGCAACATCAAAATGTGGCGTAAGTAACATATTGTAAAATTAGTATCCTTCTAAGAACAGATTGCGTATGGCTCTGTATAAGATTCAGCTGCTTTTTCCTGATCCCTAGGACTCCCCCAGACACTATTCTTGCTAACATATTATTCAAAGCTTTTGAAAAGGTAGGACTAAAGATTGTCTGGATTACCAAGTCCAAACTCCATATCCAAGAAACCAGGTGATACAACATGTTTCATAAAACAACCCAAAGTACATCTTAAATTCAGCCAGGAAAGTTTTGCCCTAACTTAAATGTCATTTAAGAACCTCACAGCTCTTAAAGCCTTATTCTCATTCTCAGTCCAGGTTTATGCAGTTCGCTAATTCCATTCTGCTTTCTACTGCTTCCAGAGAAGCTGCTTCCCCAGGTGTTTCTGTGTTCACAGTTCTATCTCCTTGCATGCTGTCCCTAAATGTTGGGAGTTTCTTCTTAATCTGCACAAAAGTACTGGATGCAACAGTGTGTAAATCCCCTCTTCCTAATTCCTTTCCCTTCTCTCCTAGACTTTCATCCACACAAGAACTCACATGTTGCTTTTAGAGCAGATCTTGAAAGTAACCAAATGTGGATTCTGGAGGCCAAAGGAGAGAAAAAAGTCCAAGGCTTAAAACTCCTTCCTAAGAAGTACTTGCCCGGATCCTTGTTTGAATATGAAATGGTCTGGGATAGCAGCAGCACAAGAGATAGCACCATGTACCTGATATACGTGTTGCACTTCCAGCTCTACGTCAGAATTCAGAGACGCAAATGGGAAAATCAGAAGGGCAGGAAAACAACTGTCTGTGTATCCTTTCACATAGAAGCAGCTGTAATCTCATCCTTCAATTCTTATTCAGTCAAAGCTCCCAAATCCAGATTCATAGTTGCTGGTCCAGATTCACGAGTGTCACCTAGCTGTTTTATGGTGCTCTTGTGACACGAAGCAGCTGTGCAGCCAGCTTTATCATAATATCACTCTCCAGCAGCACAGCAGGCCAGCCCATATCCAACCCATGTAATCGTGTCTGGAAGAAGACTCAGTTTGGTGAAAAATCTGAAGACAAACCTCATCTAATTAGATTTTTTACCTGGATCAGGACACATGTTGAATCATGAAACACAAGTGGACTTGACTCAACTTGGTGCCTCTAGATAACTATTCTATAACATGGGGAATAGTAGTCTGTCTCCCAGACAGCAAACGACCCAGCAGAATTAAAATATATTCAGGCTTTCCTCAAAATTCTAACACTTGTGATGGAAAAAAAACCCTCAAAGTTGTCTTAGAACTAGTGCATCAATATTTTTTAAGTTGTTCAAAACCACACAACCTGTGTCCTCTCAACCAAGCAAAGCAGTCCATGCCCTTTAATGATTTTTGACTGCTTGTTAAATCAAAGGTGCAAATATGAGTCCTCTGACACCAAGTATATTCATGTCATTCTGTAGAACTATCACATGATGATGGTACAAGCTGTTAAGACAAAGTGATTGACACGTCATCTTAACTACCCTCTCAGGTACTCTTTCTGAGACAATCAATTTGGTGTTCTATCTCATTAAATTTCACTATTGTGGTACCTTATATTAGTTCAAAGAGACAGTCTACAGTGTCCTTGAACTGAAGGTATTTAAAGATCATTCTCACAGGCAGGAATCCTGATCAGATAAAGAGTCAGACCTGCTCCAAGCTGTCAAAAGGAAGGAGAAAAAGTGAAAGAAAATTATCCGCCACCTAACTGACTGAGGGACGCTGAGATCTTCAAAAGGGTGCCAAGTCCTTTTCGTATGATATTAGACAGAATCCAGCAGCAGTCAGTACTCAGTGTAAGGAATAACACAGCCATGCTACGAAAACCAAAATGTGCTGGCATATAAAGGCATTACAGCAACAAGGCTAAGTTTATTGCCCTGCTGCTTCTCTACTTGCTAATAATAAATTACTGCATTAATAACCCTTTATACTTATCCAATTGGAGATTATGTGATTACTGATAAAACTTTTAACTACATTAGCAACACTAGACTAATTGCATTAACTGGCATAATAAAGTTAACATATAAATATGGTGTCCTTGATACACACATGGTAAGATTGCACATCTCATTAAGATTAATATTGTTAGAATAACGTCAGACACTTGGATTTTTATCCAAGGCAGTATTACCAAACAACCATGACCCCCTGACTTGAAGTCTTAAAATTTAATATTAGGTAACAGGATTATACCAGTCTTTTTCAGATGCAAACATAAAGGCAAATTTAGAGGTGGTTTTATATAAATCAGAAGTTAATCAAGCAAGGCCAATTTAAGCCCTATGAGATCCTCACCCTGAAAGAGACTGTACCGATGTAAATGTCCCAGGAAGCCTGAAACAGCAGATGAGGATTTGTTAGTCTAAGCAGCTGGCAAACACTGGTTTCCTCATATTTATTCCCAGTTCTACGTGACCTTTGGCAAATAACATTGTCTCATCCCATATTCATATCTGCTTTGACTTGCAGGAAACCTTAATCAAACAAGGCTGTGGACTAGAAGGAAATTGAGCAAGCAGCAAAACCAGTTTTTTCTACTCTACCCTCCTACCACAGGCCCACAGGCCACCATTTAACAGGATGAGTCTGGAAATGGAGAGGGAAATGTATAACAAAGCGAAACAAGCAAAGATCATCCAATAACTAAGCAGTAGCTTGTGAATAAGCAGCAGGGATATAACAATAGGGTGGCCAAGAGGTGACAAAGATTATGGGATCTAGATTATGGTGTCCTCTCATGATTCTCGATTCCACACCCACAGCAGGGACATCTCCACCTCAGACACTGGCTACCTCTGGGCCAAGGTTGTCTCATCCTCAGTGCGTGGGCCACTCACAACTTGCTCTGGGCCACCTGGCTCTTCCCCTCTGAAGTCCATGCTTTGAACGTAGGAGCCAAGGGCAAGAGCTCGGGCATCCTCATTCTGGGCATGAGCAGAGCAGCCTCCTGTTCTGGTTAGGTACATCACGTTGTTACTGTGAATACCCATCCTTGTGCTGCAATTCCTCCTTTGGTAAAACAAAAAATCCAGCGCCTATTTACCTTGTAAGGGTGTTGCGAGTGGAATTGCAATATGGATTGCAGGTGCCCAGATGCAGCACCTCAACAGCAGATGTGCTCAACAACTAAGCAAGAGAAATACTGTTTCCTTTGAGGACAACCATATTTTTAGCTGAATGTTCCCTTAAAATACATGACCTTTTGCGCCTGCCAAATAGCTGCACTAAAGCAGTGAAATTTCTTTCAGTAAAGCTCTGAATGGAACAACAATAAAATCCAGTATTTATTCATGTTACAGCACAGTAATTTGATATCTAATAAGCATTAAGGTAAATATAATCCTGTAGTTGATGAATCTAAACTTTGCTCTATAGCTCGAATCTCTGGGGGAGACATGATACTTGACATTTAATTTGAAAAGCAAGGTAGCTTGATGGAGAAAAAAAACTCTTCCATGTCGATAGGAAAAACGCATTGGTGCATTTTATTTGATATGGTGGATTTGCTTAGCTTTATTTTCACATTTTAATAAGCTCATCTCATAAAAGTATAATGAAAATAGAAAGATCATCTATCATAAGAATGGACTGGTACGGATTTTTTCTTTGGATTCTTGTGTAGAAGAAAAACGGTTTTCTTCCTATTGATAACAATAAATGTAAATTGAACAGTATGAAATTACCTAAAACATCACAAGTTGCTAAAGGGAGATCACGATGCCTACTTGCCAATACTAGATTAATAAAAGAAGCTGAATCTTCATGATGCATCATTTTAAAATGACAATAATATCATTTTCAGTTTTCAGTGTTAAAAACTGTAATGTCAATACAATATGCAGTTCACTGGCAAAGAAAATGTTTTTCTTGAGGTACAAATCCTAGCTTTTTTGATAGGGGGAGGTGAAGTTGGCCGTTACAGGTGGAAAAATTTCACATCCACGTGAGTAAGGGACAGGAGACAGGACACATAACAGTTGGAGAATCTTAGCGCAGTCTCACCAGTGATCATGGGGTGACCACAACAGGGATCCTCACTAGGGAAAGTCAAATTGAAGAGAAGCTACGCAGTCTGCACAGGGGTGTTTACACCTCACTTTATTCCTCTGAACTCCCTTCTCCCTTAGGACTGTCTTATCCCATTTTCATCTCCAGCAAGCAGAAAAGACCTCCTCTACATTTTCCAGAGGGGGACCAGAGGCACAGAAAGAGTCTGGGGCATCTGCTCTAGTGCTTAGCTGTGGTCAGGAGTGCACTTTTGAGGTGACTCTCCTGCCTGTCCCCACCGAACCATGCTTTGCTTCTCAGCCTTCAAGAGCGTGAATGGGATCTGTTTCTATTGAAAGCAAACCAAATGGGCGGCTCCAGGAACACGCCTAATGTGTCCAAAGCACTAACTAGTATTCAGTCCTTGGGACAAGGCCAAAGCTAGTACCAAGTACCAAACCCCCGAGCGCAGTCATCCAGTCCTCAGCCGTGTCACTCTGTGGACCCACTCCTATTGCACCCCTGCAACAAACCGACCCTTGGATTTCCCGAGTTCAATTGTATTGACATCGTGGTTCAAATCCTGCTTAGGGGATCTAAAAATAGCTCCAGACATTACCACAGCTGTAGGGAACCCAGCTAGAAGTAGTAGTTCTGGCTGGAAATGTTACCCTCAAATAGTCACGTGTGCCAACATACCACCTCTTGTCTCTCCATAAGTGAGAATTTCACTCCAAAAATACTGCTCAGAGATCATGCTCTAACAAACTACTTCTTTGCTTGAGTTCATATTGCCTTTAGGTTATATTGATTGACTACATCATTTCTGCTTTTTTCCAGTGTAGCAGTAATATAAATCCAAGTATCTTACAGGAATCACTTGAGCTGATAAATAGAAAATCAGCTGTCATCTGCAGGAAGGTCCAGTAACTTTTATTGTTTTCTTTTAATGGAAAAACAAAAGTTTTCTTGATGATCTGATTAGAGAATCTCCCCCTTTTGAGAGATGAAAAAAAGTCTATACTCTATTACTTGTTTGCTAGGTATAACTCAGTATGGAAAATTAGGGAAAAATGGACTTAGCACATTGAATTTCTATGTGTCAGTTTAATGGAATAAATAAATAATAAATAAATAAATAAACAGATAGATAAATAAATAAATAAAGGTTGGTTGTACCACTCTTATTCACAGTAAGGACTGTTGACACATTTAATCCTTCTGATTTCTAAGATAAAGTTCCCTATGATGTCCAGTGCTGTGTTCTTACAACGTGAAATCGATAACTACGCACCATCACAAGGATTGCAGGTATTGGTTGATGAAGTCTCCTCGTTCACTCCTGTGTCTCAGCATGACCCCTGTATGGAGAGCAATGCTGGGGCAGCATCTTTCTTTTGCCTGCAGTGTCACATCAGCTCAAGAGATATGTGAGAGCATCATGATGTCTTTTAGCAACCAGCCCCCAAACAGCACAGAGGACAGCATTTAGAGTCGAGCTTGGGTATCTTTATACCAAGGCAACATTAATGTCCTGCTAACACCTGGGTCCAGCTGCCTCCTCATCTCTGGTCTCCATCTGGGAGAACAGGTTCAACTACTGCTGTAATGAGAAGGATAACAATGCATCACCTGAGAGAAGGTACCGGGGTTCAAGAGCAAGGAAGGGTTTATGAATTGAGGAGTGCCGACAGATTCAAAAAGAAACCTTATATCTGAATTCTGACCTCTGATCACAAGCATACCTCATTTATGTGTATAAGAGCTGCAGTGCTCTTTTTCTCTGGCTCCATCCGAGTTGTCCTCATCAGCCATTTCTCAGCAGCTCCTAATTATTCCTCACCTACTGTGAACTTTTCCCTAATTACCCTTTCCCTGTCTCTCCAGGGCTTCTGCAAGAATGACAATGCCATTTGCAAATCTGAAGTGACTCTGAGCTGTAAAGTTAACCTTTTGTGCACTTCTCCGTCCCTCCAAGGTTTTTACACTCTTATGAAGTTTAAATTTGAAAATGCCTCAGCAAAGTCAGTTAACTAAAGACTCTTCTTCTCAAGTTGCCTTGAGGATAGAGAAGTAGACAGTACAAGAAACCTTGGAGAAGCTGATTGCATTTTTGTTATATTTAGACTGAAAGAGTGTTGGTAAATGCTGATTTCTGTAAAGAGGTCACAGAAACCAAAATGCCAAGAGGTCCTTGACCTTCCTCTAAACAGGTTCTCTAACCTCTTAACCTTGCAAAGGGAAAAGTCTCTCAGGGCTAATCACTTCCTTCTATTGCATCTGTCCATATATCTCATTCTCAGTTCCTTTTCAGACCTAAATTTCCTACTGTCACACACACTTCTCTTTCTCCCCAAAGTGACACTGACAGGGAAGATACCCAGCTATATCCATCCTTCTCCCCTCACCTAATGAAGAGAAGGGCTTTGGAGATCCCATTGCCCTTGCTACAGCTCAAGAACAGCAGTAAGATTTACTTCAGTCCTTCCCGCTTCATTGCTGCCACTTTAATTGGATCAGGTCCACTGAGTCCTTTTCCTAGGATGAGACCAGAATAATTTGTTTATTCTAAATGGATCAAGCTGCACTCCTGCATGCTATGAGCTGTGCCATCATAGCTTGGCTGGGTTTCTTCCTTGTGTTTTTCTGGACTAGAATACCCCTGACAGTCATTTCAGCTACTGCCAGTCTTTCTGGCAGCCCACGATCCTTCTCCTTGGGCACCTTTTGCACATGTGACGTGTGAGGGAATTCTCCTGAGCTACCATCTTCTGCATGGACCATGGAAAGAAATTCCATTGCCATTCTTTGTTTCTATTTCTATTCTTTCTTTACTTGTTCTCTTTTTGTTCTTGTTTGACTTTCATCTGCCAGTATCTGAACTTAGTAGGCAGATACTGCTGAGTAAGTAACAGACAGCCAAGGAGCAAGCTTGAAAACTGGTTCCCATCTGTTTACTTTGAGCAACCTAATTAACTCACTCTCCAAGACAAAGCCCAGGAGCAGTCTGGGAGATCTTCCCCTGCAACAACAGCTTCCAAATGGCAGTATGGGTTAGACTGCACCGGGTTTGGTTCTCCCACCTTACAGTCTTCTAACAGTATTTCAGCAGGTTCCCTTACTCTTGAACTCCTCAGAGGCTCTCATGACACGTAGCACACAGCCTCAGTATTGCCCTATGAAAACACCATTCTGGCTGGAATACAGCTCTCATACTGCTTCTGACATTTTAATGGAAAACAGAACAACAAAAAAATATTATGTTTTTGGGTCACCAAGACACTACAGGATACCAGGGAGGCCCACCATGCCAAGAACTATGGAGCAAGAACACAGAAACTCTAGAGGAAAGTGGCCTTAAGCATGTGGACACAAGGCAGTTTATGCTCACAGGCATTTGTGAGCAATCAGAAAATGAAGATACAATGCAGAGAACCAACTGGTCTGTAGCTTCTGTCCACAGACTGTAGAAATAGGATTCTCCTTTATCTCTTTCATTTGGATCTATGAGCTGCCCCAGTAGCTACTGCATTGAATATACTTGTGGAGAGTTCAAGTATAGATAACATCTAGGGTAGCAGATGACTGGTACAATCCAAGAAGCCATGAATGTCAATAACTGGGCCAAGCTTCACCTCTTTAGGAAAAGGAACACATCTTTCAAACATACGCATCTTGTAAGTACTGTGAAGTCAGCATTCAGACAGACCAGGAATATTCTTCTAGACACCACATAGCTATTTCCATATATCACCTTGCTGAAAGCTTGAAGGAAGCATCAAAAAGATGCCCAAAAAGCAATTTTGGAAATATCCAAGATTAAGATGAGTGGGTCTTTCGACAAATGATCCCATCCTTACATGAAGCATTTTAGCAGCAGACAGAACAGAATACAAGAGATAGCCCTCTCCAGTTAATACACAAGCTATTCTATATTCACAGAAGAAAATAGCAAACATAGGTTGAAATGTTGGTTTGACATAGGTCATTTCTTCAACCACTTTCGCTCCTCTCAGATTAGGTTGTCACAAGTGAAGGACATGGCTGGACAGACAGGTAGGACTGATTAAACTGTCACATGCCAATAATACGTTAAGCTGCTTTGGCAGGGCAAGAGCAGCAGGGCAAGGTTGCTGTCACTGGTGATGTTTCGCTACGTAGGGCCACAAATGAAGCCCCTGAGGATGTCAAGGAATAAACACCAGGACATAAAGCAGGGGAACATGTATTATGCATGCACAAGTAGGGGAAAACAGTCATTAGTCAAGAACTTAACTGTAGGGACATCAAGGATGGTACTGTAGCCCTCTCCTCCCATAGGACCTAGTTCTCTGCCCCTTTGTTTTTTGAACAAATCATTTGCTTTAAAACAAAATGGATACAAACCACACTCACAGAAGTCTGACGGGTCACTACCATAGACTCTGTCCTTAAAATCTCATTCATATTAATTTTCCTGACTCTTGCAGAACAGAAGAACAAGACCAAGAATGGCCCTTATGACTTCATTTCATATTTAAGGCAGAGATAAATAAAGCACAAAGGATCTGGAATTTGGCTTCAACTAAAGTAAGACTTTACAAATGAAAACACTTATAAAAAAATGCCTTCTGAAAACAAAACAAAACAAAAGCCAATGTGCAGTAATTCTGCGAGATGACTTTGAAAAATAAAACTTTGAAAGTTCATACGTAGATTTATTTCTCAGAGGATTTCTTCCTTCCATCCTGATCCTAACCAGAAACAAAACGTACACATGCCCAAATAAGTATATGCCATGCCCATCTGTTTGATCAATAATCATGGTTATTGTGCACCACTCCTGTTTCTCTTTTCATTTATACAGTAGAATGTGAGGAACAGAGATGCCAAACCCCATTCACGTCTTCCTTAAATTATTTTTGTGCCAGCAGAAATTCTGTGATCCTGAGGACTCACTCTTAACCGTCGTCATCATCACAAGACCTCCTAAACCTTATCTGAGTTCTTGCTTACAATAACCAACATGAAAACAAGATCCTACTTCATTACTTACCTTCTATCTCTAAAATGTTTATCGCATTTGGGAGGAATCTTTTCAACACGGGTAACTAAAAGTCAGCAAACACGCAACTGGAGCAATTGGAGCTGAGCAACATTTACAGTCAGATCGATTATCTTTATTACTATTACTATTATTATTCTAGATATTTAGGACATGCTTGTACTCATGTGTGCAACTAGTCCCACAGCTGTGCTTACTCTGTAGTGAGCCAGCCAGACACGTGTGAACTGGGTCAACATGTTGTCCAACAATGTAGTGTTCACATGCTATTTACATTTCCAATTTAAAACATTGTCAAAAAAGGGATGAATCCTGGTTTTGGCTCCGTCTACAGCTAAAGACCTGCGCCAGTATGGACACAGGCATGTGCTGTGCATGGTTGTTTCCCTGAGCATGAGCATTCAGCTACTTCTCATGATGGATCTAACAGAAACTAAACTTGGGTCTGCCTTCACTGTGGAATTAATTCCCTCTGTCTGTGTGTCTAAGCAGCCTCCACCATGGATCTAATTATCACCGTTTACATTACCCTTTCTCCAGCTCATAAGCAGTCCAAACCAAAACCCTCGGAAGACTATGGAAGGATTCCCGCTGGGGGCAGCAGACTCCAGGAAAGCCGTCTGTAGTATTCAAACACTTACTGGACTATGTTCTTTAACCAACATTCCCTTCAGGTTTTTATTGCTGCAAACATTATCTTCTGGACCCTGTTATTTTATATTTGCTGTGAAACTCTGGAGAATAGAAAGCACAACACGCTGCCCACCAGAATTCAGACACCCCAGATACGAGTTCCCCGAGTCCCGTGCTTGAAAGCTACTATGGGTTTGTTCTGACTTACAGAGCAAAGGTTGAATGTGCAATTATTCTAGTTAGTTGCAGCCTGACATCTTTTTGTATTCTGTTTCTTTGATCCTAGGACTCTCCAAGTTTTTATTTTAAACAAATAGCTTCTATAGGGGAAATAACTTCCCACGGCATCAGAAGAAACAAGACGCTTTTGTCCCACAACAGCAGGGAAGATGAAACACATCTATTCACAGCACCACAACACAGCACAATCGAATTAGGCTTACAGTTCCAGACCCCATCTAACTGCCACTTGATTTTTGCATTACTTAAAATAGAGAAACACAGAGCAATTTCCTGCCCTCCATCCGTCAGCTTTCTGTGATGTTAGAAGTAAGGCTGCACTTTCTTTTAAGCTGCGAAACAAAGACAAGCAACAAGACTCTATATGCACCAAAGGGGGCCTGTTTACACCAAACTGCAAATGAATGCCGTATTTCTGAGTTGGTAGTACCGAGTTTAAAAAATATGGGGTCAGTAACTCATAGGGAAGAGAAACAGCTGACTCGTTGTTTCAGGTAAGTCTTCAGCAATCAATTAGTTGCCTGATCAATGCAGCATGATCTGGGAAGCTTAATTGAAGCGAATTAATACCTAAGAAGCACATATCTCCAGGGGGGTACCACTGCCAGTAAAGTTAACAACCTTTGGAAATGCAGCTGCCTCATTTGATTTAGGAGGAAAAACGGTGTGAAACGAGATATAAGGACATCATGGATAATTGACATCCCGAGTGATACCCTTCAACAGGGAGGCTTCAGACTGAGAATTTATTGACACCTGCAGACTCTGGTGGCAAGAGTGCTAACACATACATGTTCGCGTTTGGAACTCAACAGCAGGAAGTCGTGAATTTTTTATCATGCCATCACAAAGTTTAAGCTGATTTTTCCTGAAAGGAACAATGCTCTTTTAAAGAATAAAGAACGATATCCCAATAGGTTGTGGGACTTTTTTTTAGTTATACTTTTGTTACAACTACCTGTTAGTAACCATGTGAAACTAGTTACATCAAATACTTTTTATATTAGGCAGAAGAGGGCAGAGGACTGGAGAGATTTTAATGTCACTAGGGCTACTGGAAACCTGATTCTTCCTTGTGTTTGTATGTCATACACTTTAGAAGGAATGAAGTAACTGTCTTTGAACCATAAAAACCAGCCAGCAAAATATCTCACATAACGCTGCTAGCAGAGTACTCTGAAATTCTGGATTTTGTATTGTCTTTTCTCAGACGTGCACACCACCAGTTGCTCTGTGTGGATTCCATGTAAGATTTACACATGCACAATGCAGCTGAGAGTCCAGTTTGAGCAGCTGCACCTGAAACCTGAGTTTGATTCCTGAAGGATCCTAAGGTTTTATGCACCCTAGAGAATCGCATTGAGCGTAGGGAGTTTATATGCCTCAAAGAAGTTATCCCTACTGTTCAGACAAAGAGCTGATCGTTACTGGTGAGTAGCCAATGCTGAGGACAAGAAGGGGTCTGATCCAAGCCCCCTGTCTTTCTTGGCACCTACAGTCATTGCTTCAAAAAATTAGACAGCTTATGTGTCCAGCTCTGGAGCCCCCAGCATAAGAAAGACATGGACCTGTTGGAGCTAGTCCAGGGGAGGGACATGAAGATGATCAGAGGGTTAGAGCACCTCTCCTGTGAGGACAGGCTGAGAGAGTTGGGGTTGTTCAGCCTGGAGAAGAGAAGGCTCCGGGGAGACCTTATAGCAGCCTTCCAGTACCTGAAACGGGCCTAGAGGAAAGCTGGAGAGGGACTTTTTACAAGGGCATGTAGTGATAGAACAAGGGGTAACGGCTTCAAACTGGAGGAGGGGAGATTTAGATTAGATATCAGGAAAAAAATTTTCACTCTGCGGGTGGTGAGACACTGGCCCAGGTTGCCCAGGGAAGTTGTGGAGGCCCCATCCCTGGAAGTGTTCAAGGCCAGGTTGGATGAGGCTTTGAGCAACCAGGTCTAGTGGGAGGTGTCCTTGCCCATGGCAGGGGGGTTGGAAGTAGATGATCTTTAAAGTCCCTTCCAACCCAAACCATTCTATGATTTTATAATTCTTTCTTTCAGTAGGTGACTGCTGTCTGTGTCCTGCAGCTCCAGGGTTAGAATATGCACCACAAGGAGAGAGGCTGATACAGACGGACAGAAAATGACTGCAACAGAGTAACTGGGATGCTAACCAAGATTTTCTTCATCCTCCATGTGGATATGCACCTGAAGAGTGCACTGACCACTAATCCCTTGATACAGCTATCCTTAGCAGTTGCACTTCAAAATAAAGCAAATAAAAAAGTATTTTTGCATGTATTTTGGAGTTTATTTAACTCATCTGCCCCAGTGGGCTTCCAGAAGACTTTTTGTGAGTGATATTTAGTTCCCTATCAGGTTATTGTGGAGTTAACCATCCAGCTGCACAGACAGAAAAGGATCTGGCCTGAGGAAGAGACAGTATTCTCTGAATTTAAAATACCTTGAATTCAAATAGAGCTGTGATTGGGGAGTTAATATATCCCAGGGGATTTAGAAAGATGCTTTTATCAGGACTTTGATCCTGGGTATTTTAATTTTGCATACATCCTGCTCACAATCCTCAGCCCTGTATCAGAGCTAGCCTCTACTTGCTAGAGACAAGAGCGTGCTTAGAAAATCCTAGGCATCCCATGTTCTAATCCTGAATCCACCCAGAACTTGTCGTACAACCTGAGTCAGTCACTTTTTCCCATTGTGCTCATTGTGCAGACTGACTGATTAATTGATGAACATGTGGAATGAAGTGAATGTGGATGAAGTGAAAGATGTTGTATGACCCAACAGTACTAACTTCACTACTCTTCCTCGCTTGGAGAATGGGAGTGTTTTCACACAAGAATCCAGCAGGCTACAGGGAAAGAAATCTATTGCTTCTCCTTGCAAAATAAAAAATACATTTTGAGGAGAGACAAGCTCATTAGACCTCTGATAAGACGCTAGGACCTATTAATAAATTGTTCCAACTTCACAATCAGAGGCCTGAACTTATTATTTCTACAGCGCTGCCTGGATTTGCATCTAGACTTGAGCCAGATAAGTAGGTAGGTTAGAATACACATTGTTTATTCTTGTATAGGAATTCGTGTACCTTATGCAGCTGCATGGCGTTTCTGGCTACTAGACTACAAGAATGTGGGTAGGAAAACATGAATCTCACACTCAGCATGCGAGCTACTCCTTATCAGGTGAGCCTGGGTAGTTGCGTGCATGCCCTTAACAAATGGTGAATGCAAGGTAGAGATCATTTCACATCCCACAGTGAAAACAGGTCAGGCAACATTGCGTTACTTTATATTAATCACAGACTAAGCAGGAGAGCAGGGACAGTGACTGCAGCTCAGCTAACGTGCAATGACGTGCTAAGCCATTAAATGTCAATCATCTGTCAGCACGGTGAGATACGTGGGAACATAGAAAGTTCCACCCTTCCAAAAAAAAATAAATAAAAGGGACTCCCAAATATGTCATTCTTCTCCTACCTCTTTTTTCCAGCCTGTCTTTTAATAAGCATTGTGTGTTCTTTGTTTCAGTTATAGTTGGTAAAAGCCCAGTTATTTTATAGGTCCTAAGACCTATTGTGTTTTGTTATGCTCAAAATTTTGTTTATGAGAGACAAGGAAGCACACCTGATACATATAAAGCCAAGAATCTACTGTTAGTATAACTGAAATCTTAACCATCTAATCATTATTAGTCCAGAGTTAATTATTACAGGAAAAAGGAATACTTCTATGCAAAAAAGTTCCCATAATAACCATAATAATACAATTAAAATTGTTTTACATGCACATCTTAATTTCTACCCCTTTTCCTGATGTTATGCTCACCCTTACCCTGCTCTTCTGGGTCACAGTGTTGGTAGTTTCCTTCCAGAGGTGGGAATGGGGCATGTTATGGCGAGCCATCAGCATCTGGATTCCTTGGCTGGATGGAATATGATCTTCATATTGATGGTTTCTTCTTCCTTCCTTCAGGATCCATTTGATTTATGGATCCATTTGGGGATCCATTTTATATGCTTATTAACATACTTTCACACCTTGCTCTTTCTTAACCTATCTGCAGCTCCATGTCACATCTAAATTTACTATATATCATGCCTTTTAGGTATGTCCGATACTTGTTCCTTGTTATCCCTAAAACCAGGTTTGACCAGTTCTAGGTCTGCATTTCATTTCACTGACCATGGGTGAGTTGTTTGTAGCCATTGGGTCTCCAGTGGCAGCCTGTGCCCCATCTCTTATCATCCCCTGCCAGTGCTCCTCTATGCTGTGTCCCGATTCTCCACTTCTCAGCTCTCCCACCAGGCTTGTGTTTCTCTACACTACATCACTTCGTTAAAGTCGTAAAACCATGGAGGTACAACAGAAAGACAAGCACAAGTAAAATAAATTGGCCGTAGATACCCGGACAATTAGAAAAATTGCTATTACAGCTACAGCGAGTAAAACAAAGCTCAGGCGGGTCATGAAAAGTTCAGACAAAGCAAACCTGACACGGCTCGGTCCTGCAGCCTTGCAAATTCAGCACAAAGCTTGTGGCCTGTTACTAGCAAAGGCAATACCGTATTTGTCAGGGACCCAAGTAGAAAAGCAGCAAGTTCTAAACTGAGCACATCAGTTTAAGGCAGTCTTCAGAAGCACACAGCAGTGGTGAGACTCATTTAGATGGATCACTGTCGTGGTTTGGGCCAGATTGGCCCAATCCGGTGGAACGACAGATGCTCTCTCTCTCTCTTGCTTCACTCCCGAAGGGAGGCAAGAGAGCGAGAGGAAAAGAGAGACTTAAGAGTTTAGAGAGAGCTAAACTACTTTAATGAAATATTAATAATAAGATAACAAAAAGAAAATAATGAAATAGATACAAAACCGTATCAAGCTCCCAGGATGACAATCACGTCACCAGCAGGCACCGGGGAAGTCCCAGACTGGACTCAGTGACGGACGGGAACTGGATTCCAGAACAGGATCAAAGGCAGATGCACAGACAAGGAGAGAAAGAGAGGAAAAGAGAGAGCGACCCTTTGATCCCTCAGCTTTTATACTGAGCATGAGGCAGATGGGATGGAATACCCTGTTGGTCAGTTTTGGGTCACCTGTCCTGTCCGCTCCTCCCCGCAGGTGTGACCCCTCTACGCTTTTCCGCTTCCGACCCTCCAACGGGGCAAGTAACAAAGTTGGCTGGCCTTGGGTGTTATAGCAACAAGTATAAGCAAGAGCCTCTCTGCATACCGTTCCTTCGCATCAACTGTAAACACGGGTCTTATCACTCTGAGAGTGAACGGTTTCTGCATAACATGCCGTTAATTTCAGCAGTTAGAAGAGGCCTAACTATAAAGTAAAGCCACTGAACAAAATTGGTCCTGTTTTACCTCAAACCAGGACAATCACTTAGAAAAATCCACTATTCTTCTAGTGGATTCAAGCCCCCTTTGGTTGTTGATAGCCACACCCTATCGTCTCTAGCTAAAGATATCAAGTGAATCAAGTGAGAAAAGAATGAAAGGAGATGCACAGCTCACTGATTACCTTGCACATTTTTAACATGAAGGATTTGCTAAGGAAGAAGGAAACCTGATGTGCAAGAATTAATGGCTCCAGGATATCAATACCATCTAGTTTTCTTTCTGTGCCATTTCCCGTCAACGGCTTCAATCATGCAAGCGCTTACCAAAGTACTTAGCATCATACATTCAAGTGGTCCCAAGTGTAGTTACGGGTTCTTCAAGCAAATCTAATGAAAACAGTATGACAAGGGACTTCATTCCCAAAGGCTGGCTGATCCTCAGTTCCTGTTGCAAGCCAATGCCAATGGAGAGCCTGATCCCTCCAGCCGGGTGCTGTGACGCCATTCCTTGCTCCGATAACTAACAGGATTGCAAGACACGACAGTTCTTGCCATCCTGTTTCAGAAAAGGTATCTAAACTCAAGAGGTTGTGCCTGGACTGCAAGCCCTGGTGAAAGAGCTGTGTGCTGGCTTGCTCGGGGCTGCCACAAGCCCAGGCAGTCGCTGATGTGAACACATTTCCTCAATATTCCTCTGCGCAGGCTGACTCCTCTCACAGCATTTAAGACATTTCCCATGGTAAATAAAGGTATTGACTGTCAGAGTAAATTAAAATTAAACGGGGCCCAATTAACACTTGCTGCTTTTGCTAGTTCAGTTCCCGAACAAAGGCGCTAAAATGATGACAAACCTGTGCGTGCTGCTCAAGCAGAAATCAATACAGAGACAGAAAACGCTATTTCTGACTGAAATTGCAGCGATAGCTTTCTTTTGGAAAAGCCTAGCAGAGGATTTGTGGCATACGTATTTCAAAACGTTACTTCAAAAACCTTACCCTTCAAGCACAGCTTGCAAGCTAGTGTGCCTACCTGTGTATTCTTTTCCTAGGGACTTCTTAACCTCCTTGGTTAATACTTTAAAACATGATAGTTAGTGTTTACGCAGATCACTTTTGTCAAGTCAACATCAACATATTATCGTGTCATGATGACTACTGTACATCTGAACCTTGCACTTCATTACTAACCAACACCAACTCCGGCAAAGAACCCAGACATTAAAACTGAATTAAAATATCCTATTTTCACATCGCTTTTTAACCAATAACCGAGGTCACTTTAATCTTGCTGGAATGGGATGACTTCTTTTTCTCAGCATCCCAACACTTCAATTCAAGTGCATTTCTTTGGCTTAATGTTTTCCTGCCTGCATTTCTGCATAATTAAAGCACTTCAATGTGGTCAACAAAGTTAATAATATCCATTTATCTTAGGTAAACTGGCAAATGTCCAGTAATCACCCACTTGTTTCTATCAGCAGTCCCTGTCTCTCCTTCCCTTCTGTTTTCTCACCAAATACGCTGGAAGCTGAGCCTGGATACTACAGCAGGTAGTAAAATAGTAATAAATACATTCTCAGGAAGCTGTGGCTGGAAGGACTCTATTGCCTACAAAGTCATTGTAAATTATGCATTGCTGTTTAGTATCCTTGACATTTTTAGTAAGTGCTATAAAACACCTTTATGGAGTTGGAAAGAACTGTATGTCAGCTCAAGGGAAAAAAAGAACAAATGAAAGACATAATTGTTTTATCTACAATAGATTTCTTTAGTAGATTACTACTGAAATGCCCGGACTTTTTCCCTTGTCTGCTAGGCAGGATTAAAACCTGGAAGGCTCCATATGTCATTCAGTCAGCCATCAGACTAGAAAAGAAGGCGTAGAAAGGAAAACCAAAGAAAACTGCAACTGCTAAGTTCAGACCTACAGCAATGAGTTACATTTACCACTGTTTTAAAAGCAAACAGCAGGACAGGAGGATGAGCGGGTATCCATCAGCAGCTCTCCAGAGGTCAGTCAGCATCACCTAAATCCTCAGAAACTTTTCTGTGCCAAAATCTAGGGCTTAAAATTAGGCTTTGAGCAAGATAAAATATTACTTGGAACCAAAAGTAAGAAACTAGCTAACAGACAGACCTTAGATTTCTATCAGCTCTAAAGCATAAGCAAGCTGTGTGCTGCCTTCCTCAGTGATCACAGTCCAAAGGACCTCTCTACTGAGATGGTCAGGGCTGCAGTGAAGTCCTACAAAGCAGATTTTCTTTTTGCAGGCATGATGTGAAGTTGCACTTTCACACCTCCTACTGAATACAGGCATCAATCTGACTGCATCATTTCCAGCAAGAGCAAAGTAAGCAGCTAGAAATCCAAATTGTTGCTTTCTCCTTGTACTTAGGGGCCTTTCAGTTGTGCTGACATTAAAGTATAAGAAATTATTAAATTATTACATGTTAAATGCGTTCTCTGTATCACAGAATTNAGTGCCAAGTAGAGGGGGAGAATAACCTCCCTCGAGCTACTGGCCACACTCTTCCCTATGCAGCCCAGGATTCCATTGGCCTTCCTGGTGACAAGGGCACATTGCTGGCTCTTGGATAATTTACTATCTGCCAGGACCCCCAGATCCTTCTCCTCAGAGCTGCTTCCAGCAGGTCCACCCCCAGCCTATACTGGTGCCTAGCATTCGTCCTCCCTAGGTGCAGGACCCTGCACTTGCTCCTGTTGAACCTCATTAGGTTCTTCTCTGCCCAGCACTCCAGCCTGTCCAGGTCACGCTGGATGGCAGCACGGCCCTCTGCAGTGTCAGCCACCCCTCCCAGTTTGGTATCATCAGCAAAATTACTGAGGATACGCTCTTTTCCCCTCATCCAGATTATTGATGAATACGTTGAACAAGATTGGACCGAGTATTGACCCCTGGGGGACACCACTGGTTACAGGCCTCCTGAGCTAACTGTATGTTTACCATATCTTTGATGTCAGTCAGAAATTCACTCTTTTGGCCCCCAAAATAAATGTATAAGGTTCAAATTGTGAAACTGAACTTTAGCTGCACTAGTAGAAGTTATACCTCAAAGATGTTTTCCTCTGTTTCCTGTATAGAAAAAAATTACCCTGACTTCTCATACAAACACGCCTGCAGTAATTTCTTCTACTCCTGAGGAACACTTCTGGCCTGCACTCTTGTTCTGGCTTGGAGAACACAGTCTTTGAGACAGGATGCTGTCCTGTCAAAAAAACCACATTTTTCTATGTAGTTTCCCCCCACACACCCCATCAACATTATTTCTTTTCTGCTTAATAATAAGTAAAACCTCCAGATCTGAATGACACAGAGACACTCCCCAGAGTTCGCGGACAAAGCAAAATGAAAGATTTCTGTCGCAGCAGAATTCTTTCTAGTACCTGGGTAACAGGAATCCCGATTCCTTCAAGAACAAGAGCATCTTATTAAGGTGGTGCCCGTGAAAACATCAACCTCCCTACATCCCCCTGGAAAGAAGATGCTCACTGAAAGGCCATTATTTACCTGCAACATTATGTTGAGTGGGAAGGACGTTGTGAAATGTCTTGTTGATCATCTACTCCAACAGCACTACCTCAGCACTGGAAAGAATTCAGGTGCAACCTGCAAATGCCTGTCACTTGCTCATACCACATTTACATCCATGAGAAGGACATTTATACAACAGACACACCTATTTCATGCTGCCCTCCTCCCTGCGCATCCAGCAGGATTTAAAAATGCCCCAAGCAAACTCCCCACTTGAATTTACTTCAAAAGTCAAGGTCTGAAGGAGAAGCACTGGATTTTCTTGAGCTTCTGCTTTACGCTGGTGACAATCTGTCTGTATGACCTTTGCCCAGATGTGCACTCACTGCCTTCTCCTCTCCAGGCCAGCAGGACCCATGGTGACAATCTGTCTGTATGACCTTTGCCCAGATGCGTGCTCCCTGCCTTCTCCTCTCCAGGCAAGCAGGACCCAAGCAAGCTGCCACCAAGCTAACCCAAGAGTCCCACGGCAATCAGGGAGCCTTCGAACAAGGGATGGCTGTGTCCCGCTGAAGCACAGGGCTCCAGGAGGACAATGCCAGCTCCTAACCTGAGTAACGGTCGCAGCAAGAAGTCAATCTGCACTGAATTTTGCTGTTGGACTCCAAACCAAGCTGGATACACCAGTTCCCATTCCAAAATGTTATATTCATCGTAGTGCTTGTCATATCAAACTAATCACCCAGACGGTGAAGCAGTGCTGGTTCGCATCCTCCTGGTTTGGCATTCCAGTTGGCTGGATCCAGGCAGAGACCAGACGTGCGGACTGAGCCTTGCTGGGGGCAGGGGGTGTGGGCAGGTCTGAGTGTTCCCCTCCCACGCCTCTGCACTCTGCAGATTACTATCCATAAGAATGTCGACGCTGCCTTCGCATTAAGAAAAACAGACCATAATCCCCCCCTCTGCTGTAGCAAGATTAAAGAAAAATGACTCATCGATCATCGTTATTTTCGGAATCAAATAAATGTCAGGTGGTCCTAACAAATGGCCTGCATTAAGTAGTCAAACCTGGAACATTAGATGTGTAGTCTTACTCAGCAGTTTTTTTGTTTTGTTCACGTATTTTTTCCCCTTGAAAAGGTGTTTTGGGTGACCTGTGGATCTGCTTTCCTTGGATGAAATGAATGCCCTTCATTTTAATTGTCATTTTCAATTGCTTTAAGTTTGTGTGTTAATAAAGAAGATAAAAAGCAGTTACTATTTAAATCAGTTTTTGCTTTAGAGAAATGTGTTTTGCCTTAAAATAAGACATTTAAAGTTATGAATATCTGTACTGAAGTCTAAACTAATATGATTAAATTATTTTCAATTAAAATAAATGTGTACTGCTTAAATTTCTATAGAAATGCAAACTGCTGAAGTTCTTACCTGGAACCAGAATTTTCTCGAGTTATAAAACTATTTTTGACATTTGGACTCTCTTTTCCAGCTGCAAATTTTATTTTCCAAAGTAAAAAAGAATTAATTCTCACTTAATCAAGTATCAGTTCGATAACTATTTCTTTCAAAATATGGAGAGATAAAGTAGAACGGTTTCTCTTCTTTGTCTGGTTTAGGACAGAAGATGCAATCAGAGCACATGAGATCCAGTAGCTTTAAAATCTTAAAGGACATGATGACAAGAAATAACAAGATTTGCTAACTAATTAATGGTAATATTTCATTTGTTTATTAAATGATATTTTGAATATGAAACATTTTTCATTAACTTTTTTCCTTGATAGATCTACCTCACCAAAGGTAGTTTTATTACATTAATCATTAAAATGTTTCTGCACATTTAATTGAATTTTATTCTCATTTAAATGTAATTTGACACAAATTGCACATAAAATATTAATCACCTAGTAGAAAGGAAATGTATCATTCATCATCTTATATAGTGAAAATGTGAGACAACGATCAGAATAATATATGTTAAGCTATCTTACTACTTACAGACATATACAAAATCACACACCTATTTATATATATATATATGGGTATAGATGTATGTCTCTGTATCCACATACACATGGTATTTGCATACAAACATTGTCTTGGTTAGCAGAAAAATACCAAATTTACTCTAAAAATCTATTAATTCCCGAATCAAGTTGTTTTAATGGTTATTCATCATTAAGGACTAACCTGACATTGGTAAAATAATTACAATTATAAATTCAAAACAAGATTATAATAGATTATTTAAATCAAGGCTCCCGACGTACTGATTTAAATTATTATTAGAATTGGCAATTTACATCATTTTGAATTAAACTAATTTGGTCAGGCAAGGACATTTTTTGTCATGAAAGTGTTCTAAAAGATTTAGAGAAAATTGAATTAGAATGCTATCTACTCAAAAACTCACAACAAAATAACTCAAGTTATTTAGAATTAAGTATCTTTGTATTAAACATGCTGTGTAAAGAAAAATCATATTTTGGTTCAAGTTAGCATATTCCAGAGCCAGGAAATGTGGTGTTCCAGAAGATCCTGTTTTCTGAGTCCTCCTTTGCCCTATGCATGATGGATTATTTTCTACTTGAAACATTATTTAATATATATATTTTCTGTTAAAAGATGGATCTAAGGCAAAATAGGAGAATTTAGCAAAAAGTTATAACCTGACTTTTCCCAGCCTGCAGTGGAATAGAATTATTCAAAATTAGACTAATCAATTGTGCCTGTATCCGAGCTCAGATCTGGAACAAGCTGTCGGGGCTTTAGCATCTATCTGACCTTCATTTTCATATCTTGTTTCAGGAACTTTTCTGCTTAAAATTAAACCTCACGACCAACATCTGACTAGACTTGGTACCAGGGTTGTACAGGAAGGACCATCTGCAGGTCTTGGCTCAGGTGCAGCAGCAACTCCCTGGGATGGCCAAACTGATTTTGGATGTTGGCCTCCCCACTGTCCCTACAGCTGCCGTCCCCATCGCATCTGCATTTTCAGCCTCTGAACAATGAAGGTTTTCACTACGAGCAAAAAAATGGCTTGTGGACAAAAAGGAGGACATATGCCATGCTGTTCAGCAACGGCCTTGTACTACTCACCACTGTGAAAGACCTGGATGAAGGACAACAGAGTGTTTAATAAGCATATAGTGCTACACTGGAAGGAACCGCCAGTCCACTGGAGGACAGGATTATTGTTGAAAGTTGGAGAAAGGTGCTGGGAGGAAGAAAACAGTCTGCTGTTCAGCAGGGTGAGGCATGGCACTTGGGCAGGAGTAATCAGCAGCGCTCCCACGAAAGGGGAGAAACCACTCACACTGCCGTTCTGCAGAAACAATCTATACATTGTGGTGGATCAGGGTCTGAAAATAAGCCGGCAATGGCATGAGCAAGGCAAAGAATAGTAGGAGACATAAGCAGGAAGATACTCTCTAAAAGCATATCCCACGGTGATAGTTTCGGCTGGTCTGTTCTCTCCAGGTTTTCACCCCGCAATTCAGGAAAGATGTGGACTTTTGAAGAAAATGGAGAGGGTAGCAATAGAAAGAACCCAGGTTCAAGAAAAGAGAAAGAGTTGAGGGATATTTAGCCTGAAGACAAAGTAGGGTGGTAACCAGTTCACCCATCCGTTTCTAAACCTATTCTGGACTCAACGTCCCAGGAGTTACAGATATGCTGTCCCATCAGTGACACCTTTCATTCTGTAACATTTTGTAATTCTAAGCAAACTACCAAGACACTAAGTTAAGATTCATTGCAGCCTAAGCAGAGGTCCGTGTTTGTTCCTGAGAAGCATGACCTACAAATGCACTTCACTGACTATGAGGGGAACCCAGGGTGATTAGCCTGGGCATAAGTACCTAAATGGCAGATATCTACTGAGTATACATGAATCCCACTCTAATTTATTCAGGAGAACAGTACAGGAAGAGACCTTCTTGAAAACTTCAGCTTTCGCAGATTATGACTGTCAAAGGAACTATATTTTTCTGCTAGTATCTGAAAAGTGTATGTTCAGCTGCGCTGCCACATAAAACACTTTCCATTTTCAATACAGCCAGTATCAGTGTCAATTAGCCAAGAACGATAAATAAACAGAAAGAAAGATGAATTACTGTGGCGGGTTGACCCTGGC